>PVKC010011808.1:0-24276 GCA_004027635.1 Crocidura indochinensis | reverse complement strand
ATGATACTTGATTATAAGAAAAAACTATTTTCCTTTGAATCATTTCAAGAGCAACTTAATGAGAAAGAACAACTCAGTTTAAGAATTACATAAGATGGGGCCTGGGAGATAGCATGGAGGTAAGGCGTTTGCCTTTCATGCAAAAGATCATCGGTTCGAATCCTGGTGCCCCGTGCCTGCCAGGAGCAATTTCTGAGCATGGAGCCAGGAGTAACCCCTGAGCACTGCCGGGTGTGACCCAAAAACCAAAATAAATAAATAAATAAATAAATAAATAAATAAATAAATAAATAAAAGAATTACTTAAGAATAAGAGTTTTACTGAAAATGCCATTTGTAATGGTTTAATGAATCAAGAGAGATCTACATTAAACTATGAATACATTTACACCAGTCTCAATCTACTATGCCAGTAATAATATTGAACAGAATAGTCACAAAACTTCTAAAATAAATTCATTTCTAAAAAGAATTTAAGTAATAAAAATGGAAAATTGAATCTTATTTTTATTTTACTCTATCATTTAAAATAACTTTTATGCATATTTACCTCTGAAAATCTATAAGAATAGAAACTTTAAATAAAGTTTTAGAAAATGTGAATATAGAAACATTATATGGTCTTTTCACTGTTCTTGTTTAATTTTTGCAGAAAACATTAGTAATTTACAATTCAAAGAAAAACCATTGAATCAGTTATAGTTGGTATACAACCAACTACTACTCTCGGCATTTATCTTTTTTATTTTTATTTTCTGTTTTGTGGTCACTTTCATTGATATTCAGGAGATAATCTTGACTTTACACTCAAGAATCACTCCTGACAGTCCCTGAGGCACCATAAGAGATGCCAGGGATTGATCTCAGAACAGCTACATAAAAGGCAAACTCCCTATCTGCCATATGATAACCCTGAACCTATTCATTGATTATTTTTTATTCTGGGGCCACATCTGGCTGTGGTAAGGCATAATCTTGGCTCTGTGTTCAGAGATTATGCCTGGTGCTCAATGGACTTCTTGTGGTGCTAGATGGTCACCAGATGACCATGCAAAGCAAATACCTTATCTCCTGTACCAACTATCTTGCCAGAGTCTCTATTTTTATTAAACTATTTCTTTCAAAATATTTAAGCAGAACATTCAATACAAATATTCATTAGTTTATATGAAGTTGAACAAAGTCAAAAAGGAGAAATCTCTAGGTAATCAATCTGGTAAGGACAAAACTAAAAACACCTCTTTTGTCATAAATCTTCCACCTGGGTAGAGTTATGGACATTAAGTCCCTTCAATATCCCCATTAGCTATTTCAAAACCCTAAACAGTTAAATATATCCTAGAATGTTGTCATTGGAAAATACAGTAAAACCAAAATCTTCAATCCAGAAAACTTATCCACAAAATAATAATGAAAGGGTATGATTTTATTATAGAATAAGGACTGACTATGAATATTGTTATAAGTTATCCACTGAAAGATTACAAAGAAAGAAATATTCCTACTTATAGATGAAGCAGATACAACCTACCATTGCATAGATTATCGCAAGAGAGAATAATTTTACTTTGAGTAAAAAGACTTGACAGCAATGATTTATTTGTATTCCTGAACTACCTCCTTTATTAACAGTAGTGCAAACCACAAACCATACTGTTAGAAAAGGAGAGTGAGAGAGGAAAAAGAAGAAAGGAAAAGAAAGAATGAATAAATTAAAAAAGAAAGAAACAAATAAATGAAGTAAAGAAAAAAAGAAAAATACAGAAAGTAAAAGAAAGATAAGTGTGGTTCGTAAAAGTGGAAAAACTGTTTTTATTTTTTAAGTAAAAAAGGGGCTTTATTTTAATGTATGAGAAAGGGGATGCATAGGATAAGAAAGGAACAGAGTAATGCACTCAAGAGAGAGCAAGGGCTTCTCCAAATCAATTCTACTATTGTCTTATCTTTGACCTTTTTTTACAACCTGTGTGTTGAGATTGTTTATATCCCATATATGAGTGAAACCAAACTATTTTCTTAAGCTCTGATTCATGGGGAGCATTAAAAACATTTTTAAATATAAAGTTAAATTTCACAAATCATCCCATTGTTTACTAAAAATGTAGAAAAATAAAAATTTAAAGTTTATTTCTAGTCTACTATTTTGTACATTTCTAAGATCTTCAAGTCACTTAGAGTGGAAAATTTCCAGAGACACAGTCAAAACATCAAGAAAGCAGAAGAAAAACAAGAGAGTTAAGCAAATGGAACTACACTGAATTTAAAAGCTTCTGCACAGCATAAGAAACACAAACTATAATCAAATGACACCCTCCTGCGAAAATATTTTATGCAAAATATTAAATAAAGGACAGATATTCAGATCTATAAAGCATTCACAAAACTCAACAACATATTCAATAAATCCACCCCAAATAGGTCATTCCTAAAGACATATAGGTAACAGATAAATAAAAAGTACACATTGTTGCTCAAAAATTGTGAATTAAAATTAAAACGGGGCGGGAAAGATAGCATGGAGGTAGGGCGTCTGCCTTACATCCAGAAAGATGGTGGTTCAAATCCCGGCATCCCATATGGTCCCCTGTGCCTGCCAGGGCGATTTATGAGCACAGAGCCAGGAGTAAGCCCTTAGCATTGCCAGGCGTGACTCAAAAAACAAACAAATTAAAACATTTAGATATCATTTCATTGCATTGAGCATGGCACATATCTAATAGTCTGAAAATGGTTAGTTTTGGTCAGGGCTAATTTCAGAAGAGGCAGATTCAGATGACATTCCACTAAGAGTGGACATTTCAGGGAGGAAGCCAAAACTAGATGATATTTGTGGAATATGGAGAGACAAGGAACTCGATGGTATAAAACAATTACAAATTTTAGATCTCCTATTGAAAAAATTGAAATTACCAAGTAGTGGAGGGCAGTTGAGGATGGCAATCAAGAAGTAAACTAGAAATATCAAGACAGGAGTGGAAGATCTTGAGCAATTTGATGATGATTGAGGGATCAGTAACTGTATATCAACACTATGAATGTTAACATGATTATAATCATATCACCTAATTTATATATAAAATACATCACAATTACAAAAAACATGTTTTGTGGGTTTTTGGGAAGATTTTTGAAAGAATTGTGAAAGGCCTTTTCTAGACTAAGATCCTAAACTCAAGAAAGCATGTAAAATTAATAAAGTGAGGGCTTTTAAAAATAGTTTTTCCTGTTTCCCCAAAGTTTGCTCATTTTTTTGTTTTTACACAATGAATGGTCTTTTTCTTGCATCATCCTTTACTTTCTATATATAAACTCAGCTAAGGAGAAATAGTTCTGTATATTTATTATAAATCCAGCTTAATTTTGGCTTTTACTATTTTTTTTGTTTGTTTGTTTTTTTGGGTCACACTCAGCAGTGCTTAGGGGTTATTCCTGGCTCTACACTCAGAAATTGCTCCTAGCAGGCTCGGAGAACCATATGGGATGCCGGAATTCGAACCACCTTTCTTCTGCATGCAAGGCAAATGCCCTACCTCCATGCTATTTCTCTACCCCTGACTTTCAAGTATCACTTGTTATGTTAATATCACTGTGCATATGCTTTTCTCATTTTCTTCCATACTTTCTGCTTATGTAAAAATGTATTAGTGAGAAAATACTGAGGTTTTTAGACAGTTCCAGATATAAGTTAAGTTTACAGACTTCAAAGATAGAATGACTCTAATTACAAGCTCCATAATTTTTTAACAGAATGTGCTTCTTCATTTTTTTATAAGTTTCACTTCTTCCTAAACTCCAAGCTCACTGTTCTGTGTGCTGCTTACCTTTATCAGAGTACACTAGTCATGCTTTAAATTCATATTAGTTATAAGATGAAAAATACTACTTATCAATTTTACTTCCAAACTTTTAACCTCACAAAAACTAATTAATACAAATAAGAACACCCTTTCCTCTATCCCTGAGTCAGCAACCCCCAAACTACATCTCCTTACTCCTTCCTTGGCTTCTAATGTCTCTGTCTGCCTGTTATTTGAAGTCACAAACTCTTTCTCCTCATAGTCCTTCTGTTAATGTGCAGTATGACTCCTGTACTTCCTTGTTAACATTTAGGATGAAGGCTTAGATCAGTTACCTACTTATCTTATAACCATCATCTCTATTCCCCTTTGAAACATATAAGTCTTTGTGAAAGTTTATTTCTTAAGATCAATTTTGATCCTAAAGAAGATCATTTCTCTTTGCTGCTCTTATCTATATTGGGTCTTCTGAACTGTTTCTTCAAATTTTCTTTTCAATTGTTTATCTCGATGCCTTTTTTCCCATCCAATTTGAAATGGCCAGCCAATTTCAAATCTTAATGTTTCTCCTCTGCTCCTCATGTTTTCTCATTACACTTGTACATTTATATTATTTTTCATATATGAAAAAATCATCTCTAATAACTACTTACTTTTTTCCCCATTATCAGTCATAATTCTGTGGTTTAACATCTTCAAGATCCTACTTGGATACTTCTCCATATAATCTGTCTTACACTCTCACATCCCCCAAATTTACATAGTCCTGATCATCCTTACCATGATGGTATGTTCATATTGCTCTGAAAATGATCTTACAGTCTACCTTGTATTTATTTTATACTTTACACCAGACTTTAGGTATATATTACAATGTTATGTTTTTTTAATTAAATTATGAATTATTTTAAAACATGTCACCTGGGTTGTAGAGCTAATATAGTGGTAAGGCAAGTGTCTAGTGTACACTCAATCTCATTCTAACCCAGCACCACATATGGTCTGTTGAATACTTCCAAAAACTGAACCCTGAACACAGAGCCAGGAGTCAACCCTAAGCACTATCGGGTATGGTGCATCCTCCCATCCACAAACACACTAACACACATAAACACAATTCACCAGTTTTATGCTCATAAAGAACATAAAGCTATTGTAAACATTTAAGTAATGAAATAGCAAATGCAATATACCATCTAAATAAAATTATATTCTTATAGATATTATGTACTCAGCTGTGTTTTGTGTAAAATTAATGCATAAACTGGTAATTTTCCATGGCCATATTTCATATAGAAGTGATTATAGAATTGAAAGACATGTTTTAATATCCTTACACTGCTTTGCAAATTAATCTGTAAAAATTAGTTTATCAAGTTATTTGTAGGAAAACAATAACAAATCAAAATAGATGGTTGTATTTTATTACTCCTCTAGATTGATACAAATGGAATAGGTTCATTTTATTTTTTATTACTTATTTTATTTACTTAATTCTATTCTTATAACTTCATTTGATGCTCACTACCTTATTGATTTATTGAATATAAATTTAAAAGATTGCTTACTGTGTCTCTATTTCTGTGTGGGATTAAATAGGAACATTAAAATTCTTACTCTACAATGTTATAATCCAGGGTAGTACTAAATAGGTAAATAAAACTGACACAAAATGGCTTTATAATTACAAATAATAAGTGCTACAAGATGATAAGAATGTATATAGTTACTGAATCTAATCATGGGATGGGTATTATTTTCTATGAGGAAATAATATTTATTGTTATATATTTATTCTCAATGTTTATTCTTTTTAATTGGTTATTTAAATTTATTATTTCGTGAACTAGCTTTTCATTCCCCTGTCTATTTTTCAATTGGGGTGTTTGTCTTTTTCTAATTAAACACATTTTAAAAATTTAAAGGTAAAATAAATTCACCATAATGTCACTGTATAAAAGCGAAGAGTAAATTTTTATTATGAATTACTTTCATTTAAATGAATATGTGTGCACAGTATAAGGATTCAATGTAGTAATGGAATTTTGAGCTGTTCTTTATTTCTAATAATATTCTTTAATTACTTAGTTTGATAAATTACTTTTTAGTTGTTTCTATTTTGTTTCATTTTATAAATTATAAGAATAAGAATGCATGGTTTTAGATTATTTTTCCTATATATTTACTAATGTGTGGCACATGTTGGCAATTATATATTGTGTAATTTCACATTTTTGAAGGCAATGTGATATATATACATTAATATATATTTATATTAAGGACTTGCACTTTCCATTTATTTAGTAGAGCTTTCAAGTATCACTTGTTATGTTAATATCACTGTGCATATGCTTTCTCATTTTCTTCCATACTTTCTGCTTATGTAAAAATGTATTAGTGAGAAAATACTGAGGTTTTTAGACAGTTCCAGATATAAGTTAAGTTTACAGACCTCAAAGATAGAATGACTCTAATTACAAACTCCATAATTTTTTAACAGAATGTGCTTCTTCATGATGTAGTCAGAGCCATTGAATGAGCTTTTTTTTTTTTTTTTGGTTTTTGGGTCACACCCGCCAGTGCTCAGGGGTTATTTCTGGCTCCATGCTCAGAAATTGCTCCTGGCAGGCACGGGGGACCATATGGGGCACCAGGTTTCGAACCGATGACCTTTTGCATGAAAGGCAAACGCCTTACCTCCATGCTATCTCCCGGGCCCCTGAGTGAGCTTTTTGTTATTGTTGTTGTTGTTTTCTTTTGTTTTGTTTTAGTAGTGACATTTTTTAAACTTTTTTTATTTTGATAAAATATATCTTGGCTTACATATCTTTCACATTAGTATTTTAGGTACAAATTAACATTGAATCAGGGGAATACCCACCACCAAATTTGTCCTCCCCCCCTTTCCCTTTTTGCAACCTATATCCCTCACAATCCCCCCCCAGGCTGCTAGAGTAGGTGGTCCCTTCTTTGTCTAGTTTATTACCAGTGATCATACATCTGTTTAGTGCTGGTGCCCTCCGTTGTTTCTCCCTCTATTTGAGAAGCTAACCTAGATAAATTGAGTTATGTGGTTTTGTTTGAGGGAAAGAAAGGCAATAGAATGGGGAAAAGATAAAGCAAAAAAAAAAATTAAAAAGAATTAATTAAAAATATGCTGAAAATGGGAGGAGTCCTTCTAGTGGCTATCTATCAGTTTGAGAGAGGACATGAAAAAGGTAATTGAAACACCATAACAATGCAAAAATAAATGTCAAATTAAATATCCAGTGAGCCCTACAGCAATAAAGAGAAGCACCACATGTTAGTCTCGGTTCTGAATTCAAATCATGCCAGAGTGCAAAAAGGAGAAAGATAAGATAAAATAATATAAAAATAGAAAAGGAGACCACAACTTCAATATCTATACCAAAATGAAGACGTTAAAAAACCAATAAATCGATCAATAAATATATGTGTGGAAAAGTGATTATTTTGTGGGGTTTTTTCCTCCCCCCCTTGCATAGGCACAGTAATTATTGGGGATATTATAGAGGGAATTCCCTTGGCTTAGGTGATACAGGGTTTCTCCATCCCTGAAGTATACTGTCATGGGGATAACTATAGACTCCTTGCATGATCCTTTACTCTCTCCTCAGTGCTTTCATGGTGTATGGAAGACTTCTGCTTCGTCATGAATGGTAAAATCAGTGCTCTGTATCTAGAGATCTTGGTGACTATGCAGCTCAAGGAATGGAGCTTATGATGAAGGCTTTCTTTGTGGTTCTCGCAGTTCAGTTTTTTCAGTGTCGTTTTAATTTATCTTCTGTTCTTGGCATTCATGGTCATTATGTTGCTCCTAGGATGGAGCCTGGGACAGAGTCTTTCATTATGTTTCTGGAAGACCCACTCACTTGCGGTTGTCTCAGTCAGACCTCTGGGATTGGAGATCTTGTTTGTTGAACAGATTGTAGATCAAAAGCTAGGTCACAGCTTTTTGTTGCTGTTGTTGTTGGTCCCGGGATGCGTACTGTCTAATCCTGATTGTAACAACCAGTCATCTGTATATAGCAATCTTGGGTTTTGCACAGATCAAAGGGTGAATTGTTTTCTGATTTTGTCTTATCTTTGGGTAGTGAGGAAGGATAACTGGCTCTTAGATCTAGTTGTTCCCCTTTTCCTCATCGTCAGCTTATCAATTTAGAGCTGATGTACGTTGGCGTTAGAGCAGTATTATGAATGCCCTGGAGGGGACTTGGTTCCTGGAGCTGTTGTGGAGAACTGTCATTTCTATGTCTGGGATCCAAGAGTCAAGGCTGGACGGTCGGTGTCTATTTCCCTGGAGTCTAGGCTGGTTCCCCAAGACATATATTCAGGGTGGGAGATAATCATCTTCTTAAAATGCATACATTCAGAATGGATATTATATTGCAATGGGAATTCCAGCTTTAGTCTCAAAATATTTTGTAGTTGTAATGGATTTTGTAAATTAGCTAACCATGGCTTGAATCATGGCAATCATTAAACACTGTACCCTTGACTTATTAGCTTTTGCCAGTCCAAGTTTCTGGTGCTGTCTTGCTGTTAACCTACAGAATATTCTGAGTGTGTTGTAAAAGGCATTCAACTACAGCCCCATTTTATGATCTTGTGTCATAAAAATCTTAGATGAATGTATCCTGGGCTCTTCAATCATGGCACTATCCCAGTTTGTTAACCTGCTCATAAAGACTTACTCTGCTCTGGATCTTAGTTTCCTTTATAATAGATTTGTTCTTCCTCTATAGAAAATACTACTATATCTTTTTGGTCATATCATATAGAGAATTTTTATGTTCACATTTTTATTATTTTGGGGCATTTATTGAGGTTTATAACGTGAAAGCCAATAGGCTAAATGCAATAAATACCTGGTGTATTAGTTTAGAGGCAAAGTTTATTAAATTTCTTAGCAAATTTTATTAAAACTGTATTAAATTTCTTAGAAAAATTTTAGTTATCAAAATAACTAAAATAGAAAATTATTTGATTGAATATATAGTCTTATATTTTTAAGTGAATGAAAGGGAATATCTTTTGAAGGAGGGGAAATTATGTGTGCTGTAGGTATATACAAGATGAATATGCCTTGTACTTTGTGGTAATTATGAAGAAGCTAGTATGGTATGAATGTAACTTCTGTATTTGTATGTATATTTCCAGGACCATTTGATTGATAGAAATCAAGAGACAATCTAGAAATTGCTTA
This sequence comes from Crocidura indochinensis, assembly GCA_004027635.1. NCBI lineage: Eukaryota > Metazoa > Chordata > Mammalia > Eulipotyphla > Soricidae > Crocidura > Crocidura indochinensis. The sequence goes on along the minus strand of PVKC010011808.1, from coordinate 15,252 downwards.
TATAAAATGAAATAATTTCTCGCATTATGTAATGTGGTACTAATCAAGGTTAATAAAGTGAAAAGTAGCATGCGGTTTTGTGTTTAAACAAAAAGAATTTATTCTGTAGTAGCAAGAATAATGTTTTGAAGAAAAATAAAGGGCCAGTAAGTGTTATTTAATAATCTATAATAAAGATAATACAGAAAAATATTTGAAGGAAAGATAAGAAGGTGATTACAAACACAAGGTAAAGGGTTAAAATTTAATATAAAATTGGGGGCCAGGTGGTGGCGCTGGAGGTAAGGTGCCTGCCTTACCGTGGACAGCGGTTCGATCCCCCGTGCCCCATATGGTCCCCCAGGTCAGGGGCGACTTCTGAGCCCATAGCCAGGAGTAACCCCTGAGCATCACTGGGTGTGGCCCCCAAAAAATTTAATATAAAATTAAAATTTAATATAGGAACAAATATGAGGCAGCAGTTGAAACCATTCTGAATAACTTAATAACAGAGAAGACATTATATATGCTGTGAAACATTTGGTAAGATTTTATTTTTTTCTGTATTTAATTTCTTCTTTCATTCCAATGCAAATAGAATAAAAGATATCACAGAAAATACAAAGATAGCTTTGTATTAGAGTATACATATTACTTCTTATGTTGAAAAATAAAATTCAATTTATTTCTCCATTTACCTGTTTGTTTTGCAAATAATACTTAGATTAATTTTAATATATATTAATTTTAATATATATTATTTAAACACCTTGGTTATAAACATGACTGTGGTTGTGTTTCAGTCATATCAGATGGCATGCCCACCATCACCAGTGCAACATTCCCTTCAATTAGCCTTTGAATCTCTGCCATATCAGTAGTGATCTCTCCTTTTTTATTCCTAGTATGAGTTATCAAGTTTTTTTCTCTCTCTTTCTTTGTTAGTTTTGCCAGTGTCCTATCAATCTTGTTTATTTTTTCAAAGAACCAACTTCTACTTTTGCTGAGCTTTTGAATTGTTTTTTGGGTGTCCACTTCGTTAATTTCTGCTCTCAGCTTTGTTATTTCCTTCTGTCTCCCTATTTTTGAGTCCTTTTGTTGAGCACTTTCTAATTATATGAACTGTGTCATTAAGCTTTTGTGGTAGGCCCCTTCTTCCTTCCTGATGTGTGCTTGCAAAGCTATAAATTTTCCTCTCAGTACTGCTTTTGCTGTGTCCCATAAGTTCTGATAGTTTCTGTCTTTATTATTATTTGTTTCCAGGAAAGTTTGATTTCCTCTTTGATTTCATCTCGGACCCACTGCTTATTCACATTGAGGCTGTTTAACTTCCAGGTTTTAAAGTTTTTCTTCTGTGTCCCTTTGGAATTCACATTTAATTTCAGAGCTTTGTGGACAGCAAAGGTAGCCTGAAATATTTCTATCCTCTTGATATTGTGGAGGTATGTTTAATATGCCAGCATGCAGTCTATCCTGGAGAATGTCCCGTGTACATTGGAGAAAAATGTGTATCCAGGTTTCTGGGGTTGGATGTCCTATATATACCTACTAGGCCTCTTTCTTCCATTTCTCTTCTCAGGTCTAGTATATTCTTTTGGGTTTCAGTCTGGTTGACCTATCCAGTGTTGACAAAGCCATGTTGAGTTCCCCCACAATTATTGTGTTGCTATTGATATTGTTGATATTATTTTTCATATTTGTCAGCAATTGTATTAAATATTTTGCTGGCCCCTCATTTGGTGCATATGTTTTTAGGATAATGATTTCTTCCTGCTGTACATAACCCTTGATTAATACAAAATGTCCAACTTTGTCCCTTACTACTTTCCTGAGCATAAAGTTTACATCATCTGATACTAGTATGGCCACTTGAGCTTTTTGATGGGTGTTATTTGCTTGGATACTTTTCCTCCAACCTTTTATTTTGAGTCTATGTTTGTTCTTACTATACAGGTGTGTTTCTTGTAGGCAGCAGAAGGTTGGATTGAGCTTTCTGATTTATTTGGCCATTCTGTGTCTCTTAACTGGTGCATTTAGTCCATTGACATTGAGAGAAATAAATTGTCCTGGGATTTAATGCCATCTTTATACTGAAATTTGGTGTGTTTTTTGGTCAGTTTTGTCTTAATGTAGGTCTTTCAGTTTTTCTCTTAAGAATGGTTTTGAGTCTGTAAAGTTTCTAAGCTGCTGTTTGTCTGTCAAGTCATGTATTCTGCTGCCAAACCTGAAAGTGAGTTTTGCTGGGTACAGTATTCTAGGTGAAGCATTTATTTCATTGAGTTTTGTCACTATGTCCAACCACTGCTTTCTGGCCTTGAGTGTTTCTGGTGACAGGTCTGCTGTAAGTCTCAAAGATGTTCTCTTGAATGTAATTTCCCTTTTTGATTTGGCTTCTTTCAGAATTCTGTCTCTAACGGTGGGATTTGTCACTGTGACTAGAATGTGTCTTGGGGTATTTTTTCTGGGGACGCTTTTGTTTGGTACTCTTCAGGCATGCAGGATTTGATCACATATATTCTTTAGATCTGGAAGTTTCTCATCTCGTCTTCCACAGCACTAATTCTATTCTCAGCTTCTGTTACCCTCTTGGAGAGCTTATCCATTTTGTCATTCAATTCATTTACTGAGTTTTAGGCCTGTTATTTGTCCTGTTATTTCAGTTTGGAGTTTTCTGTTTTCTGTCTTCATAGTTTCTTGGTCTTATTAGTGCTCTTTTCAACTTGATCCATGGCTTTTTTGACTTATTTGAGCATCTTCCATATTTCTTGTCTGAACTCCTTATCTGAGAGATTGATTATTTGGTTGGTCATTTTCTGAACATCAGATGTGTGATCTTCATTCTCTATGTTTGATGTTGGCCTGCCTTGTTTCCCCATTGTCACACTTGTATTGTGGGTTTTTCTATGTGTTGTGGTGGAATTCATTGACTAAATGATGTTTGTGTTCTTGTTCCTCTGGCTCTGCCCCTTCTGTGTGGGTCGACTTGCCTCCAAGGAAGGGGAGCCCTCCGTGAATGAAGCCTCACACAGGATCAAATTGTAGGCTCGAGCATGCAGCAGAGAAGACAATCCAGGGCTTAAGTTATCCAGCACAGTTCCTAGTGTGATTTTTTTTCTTCTTGTTGCAGTGGCATTCTTACATTAGAAAGAGCATAGGGCCGTGTAGTGAAGCAGAGTGGCAGTGCTCTTCTGGAGCCTCTGGGAGAGTGAATTTTCTGGTCCCTTTTCGGCCCACTTCCATGAGGTTCAGGAGACAGGACAATAGACAAACACACACAGGCAGCACTCACAGTTTCTCACAGTTGGGAATCACTGGGCAGGCATAGAATTTTCCCAGCCTAACGTAGCAAACAGGGGACCCGCCTTCTGCGAAGTACTGCTTATATCCGTTTTCACGTTTGGAAGCAGTTCCTTGGCATTCTGGATCATGAATAAGCTTCTGGGAGAGCAAATTTTCTGGGCCCTTTTCGGCCCACTTCCAAGAGGTTCACGAGACAGGACAGTAGACAAACACACACAGGCAGAACTCACAGTTTCTCCTAGATATAGTTTTGACCTGAGATAACTTTATGCACTGTTTTGAGCTGTGGGATTTGACAGAACTGATATTACATTTAGAATTACATTTTTTTTTCATATTTTTGGTAGGGAGGAATAAGTGAAACTCAGGACAATTACTCATGCATTTTACTGGCAGGAATTATCCTGGACATCCCAGTCATATTCTGAAGTCTCCAGGACTATTATTTATAAGAATGCTGTACTACGTATCATATATGTATGAACTCATGTTTTAACTTCTGACCCCTTATCTTTTGATGGGTTTCTAACAGGCCTCTCTATCCTTTCAATTATTTTGAACACTTGGGTCAAAATGAAAAGTTGTAGATGTGTAAAAAAATTCTTTTAAGAAATCTTTATTTAGATTATATTGCTAATATATAACAAATGTGTCTTCTTTCCCAAATTACTTTTAGAAATTAAGAAGTTTTCAGGGCTGGAGTGAAAGTGCAGAGAGTAAGGTATTTGTCTTGTATGTGGCAGATATGAGTTCTATCTGAGATGTCCCATTAAAATTAACAACCAAATAAATATAATCAAATTAAAATTAGATAGTTGTGGATTTTTGAGTAATAACAGAAAATTTCAAAGGGTAATTCAGAGGTGTCATTTTAGCCTAGTTTGGAATGATAAATTATTAGGCATGCAAATATTGGAGGAGGAACATTTCAATAGCACAAAGGTTCTAAGGGACTCTTACAGGAAACGAAAAACACCTCAGGAAGCAGAAGTATCATCATGGAGAGAAACAGGCACTAGAAAGAGTCAAGAAAAATGTTACCAAAAAATCATATATGATATTTTTTTTAATTATAGAAAAGGACATTTCCTAAAAAGTAATCAGTTGAATAACATTGCTCATTGATTTCATGAAAAATTCTTTTTTTTTTTTGGTTTTTGGGTCACACCCGGCAGTGCTCAGGCTCCATGCTCAGAAATTGCTTCTGGCAGGCAAGGGGGACCATATGAGACACCGGGATTCAAACCGATGACCTTTTGCATGAAAGGTAAACGCCTTACCTCCTTGCTATCTCCCGGGCCCCTCATGAAAAATTCAACATTAAATATAACATAGTGGGGCCGGCGAGGTGGCACTAGAGGTAAGGTGTCTGTCTGCCTTGCAAGCGCTAGCCAAGAAAGGATTGCGGTTTGATCCCCCGGAGTCCCATATGGTCCCCCCTCCCAAGCCAGGGGTGATTTCTGAGCGCTTAGCCAAGAGTTACCCCTGAGCATCAAACTGGTGTGATCCAAAAAATCAAAAAAATATGTATATAGCATAGTAATTTACTAAGTTGTTTCTAATATATTTTTTAGGCATTAAGTGTTCCAAAAACACTACTGTGGCCTTCTCTTCACCAATGTCCCCAGTTTTCCACCTATAACCTAACCTGCTCACTTGCTGTCATACACGAACTTAACTCATATTATTTGCTACAACACAAAGGCAAATAGAATTATCAATAAGTCTCAATTTGTAGTAGTTACTGTATCTCTCAATAGTATTACAAACCTCATTGACTGTATATGGTACTACTTGAGCATTCTGTTACTGTTTAGGCTCAATGAGCTTGGTTATTTCTTTTGCTTGTGTTTTTGTTTTTTGTTTTTGGGCTACACCTGGTGACGCTTAGAGTTTACTCCTGGCTATGCACTCAGAAATCACTCCTGGCTTGGGGAACGATATGGGATGCCTGGGAATTGAATTGCGGTCCATCTTATGTCAGCAGCATGCAAGGCAAACGCTCTACAGCTGTGCCACTGTTCAGGTCTTACCTTGGTGATTTTCTATACAACTTTTTCATTACAGATTTGATTTAATCCTAGTGGGTTTACACTACTATGAAATTTGGAGGTGTGAGACTGCTTAATTGCCATGTGTATGAGTTATGCTATTCAGGACTTATAAATCTGAAACGGTTTGGTGGTTTAGTAGTTTGGTGAGGTTTAATTTTAGAGTTTGACTTTCTACTGGAGTTGTTGAGAGTAACTGCCCAATGTTGTTTCTTCAGACCAAAAGGGAAATCTGCAAGTCCCCCTTCAAAGAAGGCCCCAGTGTATTAGTCCAGACCAGTCTGCCTGCAAAGATACAGCGCCATCATGTTCTTTTGGAACTTAGATATGTAACTGAGACATTTTTGCAAGCAATAAAGGGCATGTGGGTGTGGGCTCAGTGCAATAATTTTAATCATCGCCACTCTGTGCCAAACTATTTTCTACTCTAAATAATAATAGCATAAATGGCTTTTAGGCAAGTGTCTAATACCTGGGGATATTATCTTGCCACACTAGAATAATTTCATTCCAGATGTATGACATATGCAGCATATTATTAAAATTTTCTCAGGCTTCACAAACTCAAAGAGGGGAGGTCATGCTTAATAATATTGTTTTACAGCCTTGTTTGAAATCAGAAAGTATTTAAATTTAAATTCTAGCACTTTCTATTTCAGAGCAATTAGCTAGAAGCTATTTTTCATATATATGTATACAAATGAAATAAAATTAACTTTTATTTAGGGGGATGAATTGTAGAGAGCACAACTGGCTGCATTCAGGGATTTCTCTTGGGTCTGTGTTCACGGAATCATATGTAATGGCTAAGATTAAACCAGGATTGGCTATATGCAAAGCATACTTCTTGACTCTTATACCATTTCTTCAAGCCAGTGTTGAATTCATTTATTTATTTTCTTGTTTTGTTTTTATTTTTTCTTAATTTAAACCATACTCTCTGATGCTCAGGACTTAATCTTGGTGGTTCTCAAAAGACCATATGGGAGGCTGGAGACTGAATGCTGGTCAGACACATATAAATTTCTTGATTAAAAATTTTAGAGTATTAGACCTTTTAGTAGTTTATCCTAACTTTACATGGAAAACTATTTTTAAGGCTGCACTGGCCCTGTAAGACAAAAAATTATATGGTAGTTATTTCTCAATTCCCTATGAATTCCTGTAATTACCTGTGTAAGACATGAAGATATTTGTAAGTTTTATTTTATAGTAGCAAGTTGACAATTTGATTTTACTCCTTATGCCTCCTGGAAACATAAATGAGTTTTACATACAACATCTATTTAAATATGAGAGGAACTATTGTTGGGAAACCTTTGAAATATTTACCATATCTGTTTTTTGTAACTTCCCACTGGGATTGGTTCTTAACATTTGGTTTGAAAATTATTAGAGCTTCATCTTGTTTGACAAGAAAGATACTTTATTTCATTTTTTGTCTTTTTATTATCTCTGTAGTCTCCTATCATAGTAAAGTATCACACAGAGGGACTAAAAGATATATCCATATTTTGCTCTGCTACAGAAAATAAACATAAATAAGATTAAATTTATTTTAAATTGGGAGATGTTATCCTTCATCTTCCACATTTCATCCTTTAAAACCAAACTAGTTTTCAGGTGAAAAATATCTATGTGGCTTTTGGGAAATTTTAGCATAAAATATTTACCCTGGTGGCTTTTCATTTTAGCAAACTGTTAATGTGATCATGTATTAAAGATTTAACATAGGGGCCGGCGAGGTGGCGCTAGAGGTAAGGTGTCTGTCTGCCTGCAAGCGCTAGCCAAGGAAGGACCGTGGTTCGAACCCCAGGAGTCCCAAACGGTCCCCCCAAGCCAGGGACAATTTCTGAGTGCTTAGCTGGGAGTAACCACTGAGCATCAAATGGGGGTGGCCCGAGAAACAAACCAACAAAAAAAAAGATTTAACATAGAGAAAGGTCAACAGATGAGTGTGAGTATTGCATTGGGCCATTTGAACAGTATGCTAGGACTAGGAGTTCAGCACTGTGTTCCTTGATGTTTGCAAAAATGGTAGTTGAAATATGAACTCTGATAATTTTAGAGTTTGGATTATATTGATATATTGGTTTAAATTAATGAAATAAATAAATGCATTTAAATAGGCCGGAGTGACAGCACAGCGATTGGACATTTGTCTTGCAGGCGCCCTATCCTGGATGGACGGTGGTTGGAATACCGGTGTCCCATGTAGTCTCCCGTGCTTCCAGGAGCAATTTCTGATCGCAGAGCCAGGAATAACCCCTGAACGTCACTGTGTGTAACTCCAAAACTAAACAAAACAAAACAAAGCAAAAAGGAAATGTATTTAAATATTAAATTATTTTTGTTTACTCTCAATCTAAAGGATGAATCATGAATCACTCTTTATTCTCAATTTAATGAAAGAAATATAGCAAATACTTATTTAAATTTTTATGTCATAGATTGACCCTCATGTAGTAAAATTAAGCATTTCACGAGATTGTTCAACTGCACTAACATTAGTACCAGCTTTGACATAATACTTTATGAAACATAAATTGATTCCAATAATGACTAAAGTATATTACATAACTCTTGCTATCACACTTGAGCTCTACTATTATATAAAATATTATAATCAGGGACTGGAAAAATAGCATGGAGGTAGAACATTTGCCTTGCATGCAGGACGGTATCCCATAAGCTTCCCAAGCCTGCCAAAAGCAATTTCTGAGCATAGAGCCAGGAGTAACCCCTGAGCACTGCTGGGTGTGACCCAAAAACGAAAAAAAAATAATCAAATGCATTTAGTATTTAAGAAGATTCAGAAAGATGAGGTAACAAAAAAGAAGGGGATTAACAGAAAAAAAAAGTAAATTTTAAGTATTACCTGGCAGACTTTCACATTTCTTAACATTTTAATTACCTTTTCTCCATAAAAGAATGTCATACATGAAATGACTTGTAATTCAGTATAAATCATCAAGAAATAAAGTTATGACTAGCTTCTGTTTCTGGAAAAATTTTGAAGGGAATAGGTTCAACCATTTCTCTAAATGTAACTGTTTAATATTCTTGTGTAGAAGATAATTTCAAGTAACCATGTCCACAAACACAGTCATCATGTTTTGAACCAGGCCAGGTCCAGAGACTCACTCTTTTCTCAAACAAGGTGTACATTGAGCCGTAAATGATTGTGGCCCGTACAGCAGAAATCTGGCTATAACAAGAGGAAATGGGGGGTCAATTCTCTCCCTGCTCTGCCAAAGTTACGCTTGCAATCACTCAAGCACCTTTTCCTTATGACCCTGCCTCATTTGTGACTCTCTATAATACCTTATGTGACATTGATCTGACAGCATTTCAGGTACTCTGGTTTGAGACTTTTTAGAGAGAGTGCCTTCTGGCCTTCTGAATGTAGAGCCAGGAATAACCTCTGAGAACCACCGGTATGCCATAAATAAATAAACAAACAAATAAATAAATAAAACTATAACTAATTGGGGCTGGAGCAGTAGCACAGCAGTAGGGTGTTTGCCTTTAACGCAGCTGATCCTGGACGGACCTGGTTTGATCCCTGGTGTTCCATAGCCAGGAATGATTTTTGAGTGTATAGCCAGGAGTAACACCTGAGCATCATTGGGTATGGCCCAAAGAATATATATTATATACATATGATATATACTTTAATTTTTATTATACATACTTGAGCCTTCATTGTGGAAAATAAAAGCTAAAAATTAAAAATAAAATCTAAAAAAAAAAATTAGAGCAAAACACAGACAACTATTTTTTAATGAAGTACCATACCAACCTGAGAGGGTTTATCAGATATCAAAAACATGTCCTATTAAAATAAACATATGTATGACAAATTTCTATTATTTTATTATTTGTATTTTGTAATTTAATATGATTCTATATTCTTTGTACCAGATAAATAAATCAATAAACAGAAAGACATAACTTTAACTTATATCTGAAATATTAAAAAAAAATTCATTCCTCAAAAGCTAATGAGTCTTAGAAGTAGAAGATGGGTATAGCAAAATAAAATCCTAGAACTTTGAATTAGATATAAATAGTGGTTCAATTATTATGAAGGTAACCACCAAAAGTAAGAACTTCATATTAGTTCTTAGATTTCTGTAGAGTTGCAATGTAATGTAAGAACATTAAATATCTGTCCTTTCTCTCTCTCTGAATTTGTTTCTGTCTCTTTCTGTGTCTTTCTATCTCATTCTCACACAAACAACACACAAATAGTTGTTATGAAGAAGCTCACCATTAGTTGCTAGATCTAGGTAAATTAAAAATAATTTTTGATGATAATTGAAAAAATCAATCCTATATTCTATTTGTGAATTCCCAAGACTAAAATTTAACTGCTAAACTTCGGCAATCATCAAAATGCTCTCTAAGCAAAATTTTCCAACAAGGGAAATCATCTTAGAAAAAATACAAAATTGGAGATGGACTAAAAGAAAAGTATATAAAGAAGCAAATCATAGTAAAATAAAATAGAAATAATAAACAATAATTAAAAATAGCAGACAATCTGAGTTAATTTATAAACTTGTTATAAATGTGAACATATTAAAATATGACATTAAAATTGTTAAAATTTAAATCTAGATAAATGTAACCCTTTTAAACAAAATAAACTTAAATAAAAATTATATTCAGAAAATATTGGGGACTGGAGTTCTAGTTCAGGGATTAAGGTTCTGCCTTATAAGTGATTTATCTAGGTTTTAATCACAATATTGCATATGGTCCCCTATCACATGTAAAAATTATCCTTGAGCACAGAACTAGGAGTAGCTAATGAGCACCACAGATTGTGGACCAGTACGATTTAAAAAAATAATAGTAAAAGTAAAATTTAATAATAAACATTAAACCCAAAGTCAATGACAACATAATAGATACCCAATCTACAACAAGCTGTAAAGTGGAGACCAGTTACACTAGTATTCTGGGGGATAAAGGAGAGATATATGGGATACATGCTGGGAACAGGGGTGGAGGGAGAACAGTATTGGTGGTGGGAATTCCCTTAATTCATTGTCACTGTGTACCATGAATAATTCTGTGAAAGACTTGTAATACACTTCGATCACAATAAAAATTTACTAAAAAATTAATTGCATTTAACTTAACATTTTAGTGCTGTGAGAAAAACTTAATGAAAGATTTAAATTACATTATTGTCCTAAATTTAATTTAAATGCTTATGACCTCTCAATAAACTATAAATATTTTGTATATAAATATTATGTATATATTAATATAAATATATATAGCATATAAGTATTTACTATTTACTATGTATATAATTAATTATAATTAAAATACTATTTAATAAATTATATAATATATAATTTAATTATATATATTTTTGGTTTCTGAGTCACATTTGGTGATGCTTAGGGGTTACTCCTGGTTTTGCGCTCAAAAATCAGTCCTGGCTTGGAGGACCATATGGGATGCCGGGGATCTAACCATGTTTTTCCTAGGTCAGCTGTGTGCAAGGCAAACACCTTACCTCTGTTCAACCACTCCAACCCCTAATTATTATATATTTTATATTGTAAATACAATTCTAATAAACTAAAGACATAAATATTTATAATATTAACCATTTCTACAGAGAAAATATCAATATGTAAACACTAATTCTTATGAAAATATTGGGTTTTGTTAATACTTTATGAAAAATTAGAAGTTCCTATATCTTTCTATGAATTCTATTACACAGATGTTGATTCCTTGGCTTATATGAAATCCATGTATCTAATTATTAAACAAATGAGCGCTAAGTTAAAGCTTTAATTTAAATATTTAAAATTATTAAACAAATCAACACTAATTTAGATCTTATTATTACATTGCATTTATTCATTTGTTTTATATCCATGTGCCACAGAGAAGTGAGATCATCCAGTATTTGTCCTTCTCTCTCTTACTTAATATGATCTAATTAAGTTACAACAACTGCATGATTTCATTTTTTTTACTCCTTCATAGTAAAATATTTTTGTATTTACCACTTTCTTTATCAATTCACTTGTTATTGGACATTTGTATTGTTTATACAGACTACTGTATAAACAATTAGTTGGCCTGACATTACTGTTTTCCCTCTGTGTATATATAAATATACATAAATATTTAAATAGTTGTTTGCATAATGGGAGTAAATATAAAGAAGATAAATGATTAGGTCATATAGAAGATTTACTTTATTTTTATTTATTTTTATTTTATTATTTTTTTTTTTGGTTTTTGGGCCACACCCAGTGACGCTCAGGGGTTACTCCTGGCTATGCGCTCAGAAGTCGCTCCTGGCAGGCACGGGGGACCATATGGGAACCGGGGGAACGAACCGTGGTCCATCCTAGGCAAGGCAGCAGGCATCTTACCTCCTGCGCCACCTCCCGGCTCCCTACTTTATTTTTATTAGGTATATCTATACTCCATTACATAGAATGAATTCATTCATTACATGAATCAGATGATTTTGCCACCTAAATGAATGAGTGTTGTTTTTTTCACCACATTCCTACTAAACACCTGTTGTTTCTATTCTCTTTTATTTATGTTATTTCAATAATGTGAGATCTCACTGTTCTTTTTATTTGGATTTTTCTGATAATAAGAGAAGATGAGAAATTTGTATAGACATTTAAACCATTCCTATGTCTTTTTTGGGGAAAGAATCAGTTCATTTCTTAAACTTTCTTCTCATTATTTGATGGTATTTCTGACGTTGGATAAGTTTGTCATTTATCATGACCTTGGGAGGACTAATCTGACTGTCTTTTCCTTTGTTCTTAGTATTACTCTTAATTGAATAATTGAATTATTGTCAAATTGCATGTTATTTCTGAGCAAACTTAGATTTAAGTTCCCTCAAATTTTGTTTCAAAAATATTTGATATTTTTAGAAAATTTTGCAAATTAACTTGAGAAATTCTTAAGCAGGCAAGCAAGAAAAGACTATTCATCAAGAAAGACATTAGTAAATTTGAAAAATATTTTTTACTTATGGATCTATAAACTATTTAGTGAAATAGACATTCATTTAAATGATATATTGTAGTAATTCGTCCCCAGGAGAGGTTCACTGATGTAGGTAGGGAGAACGAGGTCTTTCCCTTCCAGCTTGGAGAACACGTCTCCCTCCCACCCAGTAACCAGCGGTTCTGAGGTGAATGCGGCAGGAAGAAATCCAAAAGACAGCCAAGCTTCCGAAGAAAATAGCTCTTTATTCCTTGCAGAGGTCGAAGCCTCAGACGGCCTGGGTAAAGGCCAGCAAGAGAAAAAAGACCTCCGTTTTCCACAGATCCTTGCTTTTATAACCCAGATACCACCCAATGGTGGAAACAGAATCAGGTACTACCCTAGGGTGGGGGCAGACTGCCAGATCACACCCTAGGGTAGGGTACCATCACTGATCAGGGTAGGGTCAGAAATGTTTATACACAACAATTCCAGATCATGAAAACAGGATCAGGTACTACCCTAGGGTGGAGGCAGACTGCCAGGTCACACCCTAGGGTAGGGTAAATCACTGATCAGGGTAGGGTCAGAAATGTTTATACACAACAATTCCAGGTCATGATAAGGTCAGAAATGCTTACATACACAACAATATATAATTTCTTGCTAAATATACAACATCCAATTTGTACTGCTTAATAGAATGTATGAACTTGGAACTGTCCTAGTTCAGCAAATGACAATAAAACAAGGAATTTTGGAAAATAAATTTTCTGTACATTTTTAAATCCATTAAAGTCACTTTTAATGAAATTGCTCTTTAAAGTAATAAAATTAATTCTTTATAAATAATTATAAGTAAAATAAAAGTTAAATGCAAATAATACAATGTGAGTAAAAATTAAAAAAGTACTATTGATGTCAAGATTGTTATTTATATAGATAAAATAGAGAAGCAAACTGGTACAAAATAAAAACAATATTATTGTTGGAAATGTTGTATAATGTAGATGCCTTTTGATCTCTATTTAATTTTATCTTTTATAACTTTGATATAGTTGATAAGACAAATATGAGAAAAGAGTCTAGTCTCCAGATGGTGTAATCACTACTTCACTCTATAGATGAGATAAAGAGCAATAAGAAAAGGATGTGAGAGAAAGGGAATGAACACATTTCTTAAAATTTTATAGAGCTGTCAAAATGGTCAGAAATCATTTGCTAAAATGTAGTGTGAGTCTTCTCTTGGTTTTCTATTTTATTGTTTCTATCACCTCTGGATTTGATATAACAAAATTATGATGATTCACTGTTACGCTACAGAGAAGTCCGTAATATAGATGGAAAAATCTTAATAATGTTTGTAGCTTGTGAAAAACCATAGGAAATTGCTTCTGAGTCCACACAAAATGTGAACCTCATTTAGGTAGACTGAATAGGAGATGACTATGGAAAGCAACAATTGAAATACTTATATAGAATGAATGACAGATCATCATAGAAATTATATATGTATATGTATATACATATACATATATATATTTAACTCGCCCAAGTATGCTACATTTACTCAACTATGAGAAAATGTTAGTAAACAAAGCACACCTTATTTTATGAGGTTTTTGTTTTGGCTTGTTTTTTTGTTTTTTTTTGGGGGGACCACATCCTATGATGCTCAAGGGTTACTCCTGGCGATGTGCTCAAAATTGCTCCTGACTTTGGGGACCATATGAGACTCTGGAGATCAAATTGAGGTCCATCCTGGATCAGCCTCTTGAAAGACAAACGCTCTACTGCTACATACACTATTGTTCCGGCTCCACACCTTATTTTATGATCTTAAATTTTCACTATTTGTATAGAAGATTCATGTAGAAATGTTCTCTTGAGAAAGTGTGTTAAACTTTTATAAAATTTGCCAAGTTTTGTCTCATCTATGTTGGGTGAAAGTCACTATTAATATCTAACAAGAGTCAAAACTCAGATACACAACTAAAATCAGGGACTGGAGTGGTTGCGAAAACGGTAGGGCATTTGCCTTGCATGCGCTAACTTAGGATGGACAGTGGTTGGGTCCCCTGGCATCCAATATGGTTCTCCAAGCCAGGAGCGATTTCTGAGCACATTGACAAGAGAAACCGCTGAGCATCACCAGGTGTGGGCCTCCCCCCAAAAATCTTCATAGGATGAATAAAAAATCAAGTCATAAAGCATACTGTTTATTTGAAAAGTATGACCCAAATTCTGGATAGAGATATTTTGAGATTACACTTCCAAGAGCAATCTTTCCTGAGTAAATTTATATTATGAGTATTAGGTAGAAAAGATGGTTAATTTTCTTTTGATACTAGAACTTTTTCAATAATTGAAACTAAAGAAAAAACATTTCCTTTCTTTATATAGCTCTCCCCCTTCCAAATGCAGCTGCATTCAATGGCTTCTTCTTGCAATCAATAGACCTCTATTTATCCGATTTTGCCAAGCATGTCTGTATTATGAGTTAGGCATCATAAGTGTTAAAATTGAGCAGTGAATTTTTTTTCTTTTTGGTTTTTGGGCCACACCTGGTGACACTCAGGGGTTACTCCTGGCTATATTCTCAGAAACGCTCCTGGGTTGGGGGGGGCATAAGGGACGCCAGGAATAGAACCACCATTTGTTCTGATTGGCTGCATGCAAGGCAATCACCTTACCCTGTGCTATCACTTTGGCCCTATGAATTTTTTATACTTTATAACCACCTACTTCATAAGTAGCTTTTTGTGGATAGATCTGAGAAGAGTATGCATGAAAATCTTAAACATCAGCACTATTATAACCATGGGACTAGATTACTATAACTAAATTTAGAAACAAATTAAATGCTACGCTAAAAAGAAACGAATAATGAATAAGAAATTATATTTACTTTTTTTTTTTTTTGGTTTTT
>PVKC010011807.1:0-24355 GCA_004027635.1 Crocidura indochinensis | reverse complement strand
AGTAGGGTTGAACTTTCTACCTGAGTCTTCAGCCAACAGCCAAAACTATCTAAGGTGCTCAGTTTCTGTTTACTGGGTGCAACTAAACCCAGAATTTATTCTTTAGGATAAGATTTATCCCTATGCAAATATCTTTGTCCACTTGACCTGTGGCTGGAAAAGATGGAATCTACCAGGCAGAGAAGATCTAGGGTACCTGGTTATTCCAATAAATGTATTATTATCTTCTCTCTCTAGTCCTAGAAACTTTGATATTTGGATTCTCATTTTCTGATTCTGCTCAGGTAGCCCTTTTTTCTATTTCTTCTGCCCTGAGAGCAGTCTTGAGCCTGTTCCATTTTCATTATCTATTGTTTTGAGGATTTTTTTTATCTTCTCTTTATCAAGTAATTTTTCATCTCTCCTTGCCCATACCCAGAGAGCCCCAGTGGGAAAAGAGAACCACAATATAGAGCCTGTCTAGTCTATTCTTCCCACACTCCTTATTCACAATTCAGAGCACACCTGGTTGTCTTGTAGTCAAGGCAGAAACTATTATCTCTTGGTCACTGAGTGGGTTGGGGTGTGGGGTAAAGAACAAGAGAATGGCCACAAGCATAATTGTAATGTGGGAAACCTTAGAAAGATCCCTAGCACACATCCATCCCCACCTATTTCGTTTTTAGAATCCTTAAGAAATATGATCATCCATCAGCCCATCTTCAGTTTCCTCATCAAAATGCTAAAGGAAAATACTACCAGTGTGAGGGAAATGCTTGATTTTCATCAAAGAGATATGCTGCTCCCTCCATATGTTTTGGCCTAACTTAGAAGATGATCTTGGCTTATTTCAGTTCCAATAGGAAAAAGATTTATTTGCTCTTGACTATTCTGATTAGTCATTGCCTATAGGAACTTTGTTCTCAGTCTGCTAGCCTAGCACACTAGTTATGAATAGAATATCTGGTTTACATCATCCTGAATGAGGGTGCTATTCACTCATGGCTTAGTCTTTGCACTCAAGTTTGTGACCATTATGAATACAGCTCAGCCTCATTCCTTAGACACATGGTGGGAAAAGACTCAGCATTTCTTTCCAAACTAGAATGTAGATCCTGAGCCTGTATGCTATCACATCTGGCCCATCAGACTCTCAGACCAAAGTCACTGATCATAATTGACTTTTGTTACTTCCCACCTTTCCTAGCACCAAAGTCTGCACCCCGAGGATTTTTTTGCAGTAGAAATGTGAAAATTTTTCATATGCATAGTCATTTGTTATGAGAGGTAGGTGATAAATACAGTTCAAATGCTGAGCCAATTGATTCAATTTTTAATTGATTCATTTTTTAAAAAAAAGGACAATATATTGCAGTCTTCTCACAATTCGTGAAACCAAATCCTAGATATAAATTAATTTTAGATATTTTCAACATTACATAAAATAAAAAAATTGTTATCAGGGATTTTCCAAAAATGTCTTTTAGGCTAAGATCTTCCATGTACAATACAAGCTTTCTAATGCTAGATGGCACTGTTGTTGCTGAAGCCAAATAAGGTGTGTTGTGACCTGGAGAAGAGAAAATGGAGTAGGGGGCCCTGGATCATTCCCTTGAGGTGTTTGAGTGAGTCGAGTTGTAGTATTTCAGAACTTCTAGTTTCCTTTGTCACTTTCACCTGACAATAGATGGTTTTCACAAATTTCTATATGAATTCTAATTTTAGAGAAAGCTCAAAGAAATCAAGTGCCTTTATTTAAGATCTATGGCAATTAATGGATAGAGACTCTCATGGTGAGGGATATGGTTGTCTCCAGGAGAGTATGGGACAAAGTGGGGAATCTCGGTCAGTCAACCTGACTGTAAGATTTTAACTTCTTCTTGCCCTAGAAATGTTTTCATTTGTGATCAGGGGTAAATGCAGTCATTTTGTTGGAGACATGTGACATCACCTACAGTTCTTTGAACAATAAAAATTTAGGTAGGTAGGTAGGCATACTTAATTTTTACCCCATTCTATTACGGTACTCTTCCCCAAACAAAACCACAAAACTCGAACTATCTAATCCTGCCTCCCAATCAGAGGGAGAAGCAATGGAGACACCAAACCCAATCAGATATAAGATCACCAATAAACCAGAAACAGAGGGAGTCACTCAATCTAGAAGACCCTGGGGAGAGGGCGGAGGATATGGGAGACAGAATGGGAATGGAGGTGGAGGGAGGGCAACTTGGGGATGGGAATTCCCCTGAATCAATGTTTATTTGTAAATGGAATATTACTGTGAATATCATGTAAACCACTATGATTAAAATAAAAAAATTTAGGTAGGGATGAAGAGATGGTACCGTGAGTAGGGCATTTACCTTGCACATAGCCAACCTGTTTGATTTGTGGTACCCCAAAGCCCTGTCAGACTTGATGCTTCTTGAGCCCTGTGATTCTGAGAAACTTGGCTACCTTAGCAGTGCTTGGGAGCCTTAAGGGCTGCACATTGAGTGCATGCTTGGGGAACTGTGTGATGCCAGTGAACCTGGGTCTGGCACTTAAAAGGTTGATTCATCTCTGTACAATTATCCCTGCACAAGGACCTTCACCCCTGTACTATCTTCTAGCACCTGGCTGATATTTTATGTAAATTTATTCCTAGGATGCTTTCCATGCTGGTTGACATGTATATAACATTATCCACTGCTTGAAATTTAACATGTTTCTTATTTAAACAAAATAAACCAATAAAATCATTCTAGCCAACAGGCAGCCTTATTTGTCCTGACTGAGCCTGTTTTACAGACAAAGACATGAAGGGTCATAAATGTCAAGAGATATGTCCAAGATCATACAACTGATATGTGGTGAAGCTAGAACTTTAGCCCAGCATGAGATGGCAATCGACTCTTGTCATCATTTTGCCCTAGTTTTCTCTGGCTAGGTCAATTTTATGTTGAAAACATAAAATGGGGAGAGCTGTGATTGCTGTAGAGGGTAAATGATCAAGATGAAAGAAAATACTTGTCCAGAATGCTGAACCAATGTATTTAAATATATGCAAATGTAGACCCCATTCTAATCAGTTATTAGAGAATAATAGTCTCAATAGTCTCTGTCTTTCTCTTTCTCCCCAGGATGATGATGAGGATAAGCTCAACTGGAAAGATCGTTTCCCAGGTTACTTGATGAACTTTGCCTCCATCTTGTTCATGGTAATTTAACCATAGACACGTGATCTTGTTATGTGTATGCTTTGTGACTGCATGTGATTATGTAAAGACAGAGCAGACATGTATAGAGAGGGATAGGGTTCTGTCTTACAGGAAGGCCACTGCTAGTATCACCCCTCTGCAAAGCAGAAGGCAGGATTCTGTCAAATAGGAAGTCAGATCTGGGTATCAGTGGTCTTCACCCGCTACATAATTGTTTGGGGATGTGAGTGAGTGTGAGGACTCTCTTTTGAAACAAAAGGTAGAAGGGGCTTCTGAGTTCCCAGATTTAATTAACTATATGTTGGGGGCAGAGAGATAGCACAGAAATGAGGCATTTGCCTTGCATGTGGCCAACCTGGGAGGGACCTAGTTTGATTCCTGGCATCCTATATGGTCCCAAGCCTGCTGGGGACTATTTCTGAGTGCAGATCCAGGAATAACCCTTGAACACCTCTGGTTGTGGCCAAAAAAACCAACCAATCAATAAATAAATAAAATTAAAAAATAACTATATCTTTAAAGTTGGAAATTTCAGGGGCATAGTGGTCAGAGGGCACCTTTCATGCTGAGACAGAATAGGCTTGGAAGAAGTTCAGGATTTGGACAGTCAGTAAGAGCTGTGGACAGACTCTCTAGGTAGATTTTTGAATAAAATAGAGTCTGAAAGCCATAAGATACAGTCAACATGGGCCCAGTGCATTCGTTTTGTTTACCAGTAATCTCTGTGTTTATTTCTTTGTATTTTTCCATTAAGCCTGGGAGACCCTGTACAAAAGGAACATCAAGTGTCAACAGGATTAGAATAGCTGGGAAAGGGAAGAGTGAATCCTATTGGAAGTAGATTAATAAAGGGAATTATCCTGGGGAATGGATGAGACAATACTTGAATTAAAGGACTTCAGGAAGTATGATGACTAGGCTTAGGTCTCAAACCTCTGACCTCTCCTCATGGGTCATTTTAGGATTCAAAACTGGAGCTTTTATTTTATAAAGGAAAATTTTGCCCTTCAAGCATCTTGAAGCAGGCCTACATATCAGTTGTGGGACGGGGTAAGAATTGATCTAAAAACTGGGTTATAACTCATTTATTTTCTGGAGGCAACTCTGACTTCAGCATTATGCTATTATTGCCATTAAGATTTCCCTCATGGACCCTTACATTTATAAAGGGAAACATGCACTTTGGTGATGGCTCTGAGGTTGGAAAAATGCATGCTCAAAACTGTCATTAACAGTACTGTAAACCACTATACCTCAATGCTAATGGGGAAAATATTTAGAGAAGTGAAATGTATTTTTCATCAATGGGTCAAGAGATAGTAGAGTGGTTAGGGTATATGCCTAGTATGCACCTGATCCAGGTTTGACTCCTGTCAACCCAAGTCCACCCAAGCCTCACCAGATGAATCTGTGGACACTCTCACACTACTATGTTAATCCAGGCATCCCTGACACTGCAGGGTTTGGGCAACATGCATTCTTAAGCCCTTATACTGAACCTTCAGTTTGCCTGGCCAAGTATCAATACTGGGGATCAGAGAGGGCCTTATGAGTACCATTTCTGAGGCACACCTCTCCCAAAAGAATTTATCTCAGGATCATTGTGGATATTAACTATGCTCCAGCTTCAGAAATTTGAAAAGTGAAAAGAGTTTAAATATATTGAATTGAACTCCTTTTTCACAGCTGCAGTGCAGGGGTGACGGGTGCCTTACTGAAACTTCGATGTATGCCATTGTTGGAATCTCATTGCTCAGTAAGAACAACACATGTAAAAATTATTCAAGAATGTGTGGTGAATTTCAGTGCTTATGTATTGAGACAGAGATTGACTGAGCACCACAAAGCTTCAGACTGTTGCTTATTGTTGTTAAAGAGTTTATTTATTTTTAAGGACTATTTAAGTGCCAACTATATCTTTGGTCCTATTGTTAAGTACTGAAACTGGGCATAAAATAGGACAAAAGAATCCCTTTTAAGAGTTTATAGATAGAGCATGGGGGTGTTGCCAACCAATAAATTTCATGCATTGCATGCTTGAGACCTTCTTAGGATTTGATGCCTGGTGCTATAAAAATACAAGCAAACAAGAATAGTTTACAGATAAAAAGAATTATATATAAGAATAGATTTATAAAATCATCCATCTGCATTAGTTATAGTTTCTCATGTTGTTAAAAAAGAATAGAAATATTGAATGTATGTAGTTTTCAGTCTTCTCAAAACCTTGAAGGGTTGTCCAGATATCAAGAAATACAAGACTCAGGGCCCGGGAGATAGCATGGAGGTAAGGCATTTACCTTTCATGCAAAGGGTCATCGGTTCGAATCCCGGTGCCCCATATGGTCCCCTGTGCCTGCCAGGAGCAATTTCTGAGCATGGAGCCAGGAGTAACCCCTGAGCACTGGCAGGTGTGACCCAAAAACCAAAAAAAAAAAAAAAAGAAATAAAAGACTAAAATTTAAGGGAAAGTGGACATAGCTAGTATTGTACTAGTTATTTGTTGTTATTATAGAATCATTCCTAATGTGGTTGGTTATTTTGTATTTTCAACCTTGTATAAATGGGTGTTCATTTAGGACCTCAAAATATGTGCTCCAGGACTGAAGCAAAAGCACAGTGGGTAGGGTGTTTGCCTTGCACATGGCCAACTCAGGTTCAATCCCCGGCATCCTATATGGTCCCCTGAACCTGCCAGGATTAATTTCTGAACATAGAGCCAGGAGTAACACTGAACACTTCCTGGTGTGGCCCCCAAACAAAATAAATGAATCCTCCAAATGTATTTTTCAAGACCAATAAGTAATATGTAGTGAAAAATAACCAACCACATAGAAGTCAAAGTATGAGAAAGAGCAAGTGAGAATAGATCAAAAAGATTCTAGTGATATCAGCCACATAAAAAGCACAATGCTTGAGAATATCTGCCAAGACTAAAAATTAGACAATAAAACTGCTAAAAATAAAAATGTTTAAAATACAATACATAATAAATAATAAATGTGACCCTATATTTCTATATAATAGAAATTACATAGAGAGGCTTAACAAGTTAAACTGAGTTTAAAAATAATATATGAATCACAATTTGAATAAGAAGAACCTATTACTAATATAGCATAGAGAGAAAGAATTTTAAAAAAGGAAAAGAAATAGAAAAACAGAAGTCAGAGTTGTAGTATAGTGAGTAGGGCACTAACATACAAAAACCTGGATTTGATCCCTTGTATTCTATATCATATGGTTACCCAAGTTCAATAGTTGGCACAGAGCTGTGAGTAATCCCTAAGCACCACCATGTATGACTCCCCAAAATAAAAAACAAACAAACAAAGAAAACAAATAAAAGAGGCTGGAGCAATAGCCCAGCAGGCAGGGTATTTGCCTTGCATGCAGCTGACCCAGATTCTATCCCCAGCATCCCGTATGATTCATTGAGCCTGCCAGGAGTGATTCCTGAGTGCAAAGCCAGGAATAATGCCTGTGTGCTGCTTTGTATGGCCCAAAAGAAAAACAAAAAAGAAAATAAAAAAACCAAACAAACAAAGAAAAGAAGAAAACGGAATGAAAAGACATTATTCCATGGTGCAACTGAAGAAAAGAAATAAAGAATAATTGATAAATAAAACAAAATGATTGCTTTTTTCCTCTGTGACACAATACCAGTCCACAGATGGATGGAGTCCTAATGAAATCTAAGTAGAAAAAAATACTAAGAAATTTATTTTAGGTTCATTCCAGCAAAATGATAGAATATATGACTCAAAAAAAATTTAGAAAGCAAACCCAAATTCAAAGACATATTAGGTCTCTTTAAAGAGATAGGTTGACCACTGATTTTTTTTCTTATTGAAAACCAGAAGACTGAAACATTATCTTCATGTCCTAAAAAGAAAATAATGTATAATCCAGAACTCTATACCTTGGAACAATACCTTGTCAAAATGAGGGTTAAAATAAAGATATTTACAACTAAATATCTTTCCATTTGCTTTATATTTCACCAAAGGAAATGATGACAGTACTTTGCAGACCTGATCTCCTATGAAAGAGGTTGTTTTTAAGAAGGAGAGTAGAGTAACAAAAGTGGTGTTGGAAACTTGAGGAATAAAATAACAATAATAATAACATCTTTTGGTTTTCAAACTGAGGTCTCATTCAAATACACATAAAAATTAGAAAGCAATTAAGTAATAATTGGAATAATAATATCCAAAGGCTCTTCTCTCCTCTGGATGATGTATATATCAAATAAATCCTGGGAATAACAAAGACACTTAAAGAGACTTGAAGAGTAATAAGGACAATTTAGCTTTTCCAAGCAGAAACTTCTCATAAAGCAGTAAATAATAAAGTCTATGATATTGTGGTGGAACAGAGAATTAGATCAGTGGAACAAAATAGGAAACCAAGAATCAAATCTGAACCATTGGCATTTTATGTCAGTGGAGAAAGACCTCAAAGAATTTCATCGTGTGATATAAAACAAGATGTTAGGGTTTACTCTAAGACTATTATGCTGAGTAGTTTTGAAGCTGGATTTATCCCTTCCCGAGGCATAGAACAATTCTGCACTTGCTTTCCTGGGGGTATAAATCTGGAGTTTGGGGGAGACATTCATGCTAGAGACTTGACAAATAGCAGAGGAGACATTTAAAGTCACAGAAGGGTATATGATATCGTCAGGCTAATGAGCCAGTTAATGTAGTGTTCCAGACTAGGAGTATGAAGAGCCAAAAAATAAGATTGCAAAGAAATAGTCTAGGGAATATAGGCATTCCTGAAAATCAAGAAAGTATTGTAAGGGGAAGGTGGATCAGTGGTGTGAGATGCAACTGACAACTCTGGGAAGAAGAGATCTGAAAAATAGAAACTTTTTTGTTTTAATTTGTGGCCTGATCAGAGTTAGTATCATCATGGTAATTAGTGACAGACATAGCCTGACCATTGACAGATACTGACTGAAAATCTGGCAGGTCAATGGTAGGTCATGTCCCCCAAGCCAAGCTTGTTTTGTTTTTAATAAATTCCATGGTAACTTTGTAAAGCTAATCTGAGCAGATATGCTTTTTTATTTTCTTAGGTTGTTAAGGAATAATTGATGATTCTTTTTGTTTTTCTTGGTTTGGGGTCACACCCAACAGTGCTCAGGGCTTACTCTTGGCTCTGCACATGGAGATCACTTTTGACAGGACTCAGAGAACCAGGAGAGATGCCAAGGATTGAACCCAGGTCTGCTGCATAAAAGACAAGCACCCTACCTGCTATTCTAACACTCCAACTCAACAGACGATTTTAATTTTCCTTTTCCTGAATTTACACAATCCAGATCTTGATACAAATTGGAGATCCTGGGTCAGAACTCGAAACTGGTTGAACCCTCTCTGTGCCTGGAATTCCCCAGCTATGATCAGCAAATGCTTAAAGAGGGACAGATCTGGGAATGGAGGAATTCTAGCTATACTTTGATATTCTGGTCCTAGTTTAAATGTATTGTCCTGGAATCATTATTAATATCACTTTTTTTGACTTTAAAACACATTCCAGGGTAGACAATAAGCCCTATATTTAATCTTTATTTAAAAAAAACTTTTGTTCTAATATTTTCTTATTTTTATTAAAAAACCCCATCTTTTAAAAGAAGACTTGACATTCCCTTAGAACAAGGTGCATATCCTGAGATAAAGGAATTAAGGCAAAATAGATAGAATACACGTTTTGTTTTGTTTTTTTAAGAGAATTAGGCTAAAAACTAAAGGCATCTACTGCCACAAGCACAAAAACTATCACTCCCTCCTTTACCCCATAGACATAACCTTGGTAGAAGTTGCCAGGATCATCACTAATAGGAGGGCATTAGGTGTACCAGTCTTTCAGATCATCTAAGAGAGTAACAGTCATGTGGGGGATGAAAGCAAAGTCATGGATCCATGCTGGGACCATCTAGCTTCCTGTAACAGTGAAAACATGAACCAAGAAGATTTTCCTCTTCTTTTTTGGTCCTGAGAGTTGAGGTCACACTTCCTTCCTTATTCCAATGACCCCTCTTTTTTCCCATTCTTTATTTTCATATGGGAAGGGACTTTCAGGTGCAGTATTCTTTCTCAGGAGCAAAATGCTGAGCCTTTCCTGCCACTAATGCTCAAGACAGTTATTTCTTTTATTTTTAAATGAATAACTTTTATTTTTTACCAAAGTGGTTTACAAATAATTCACAGTAGTATTTCAAGTACACAGTGAGATTGTCTCAGGGGCATTCCCGCCACCAATGTTGTCCTCCCTCTACTCCTGTTCCCAGCCTGCGTCCCATATTGCCCTTCCTTTGCCTCCTGAGCTGATAGTACAAGTGGTCCCTTCTGTGTCTAGCCTGTTGTAGACTGAGTATTGTTTCTGTTGTAGTTGGCTTTGGATTTGGTGTTCAAGTGTGATCATTTTTTATTTCTACTCAATGTTCATATGACTGTTTGGTATTGGTGCCCTCCAGTATTTCTTTTGACTAATAAATCTGGAACTTGCCATTGAAACCCTCTCTATCACCTGCATGCTGAGATCTATCTAAGTCTTATTATACCTCTGTAACCTCAAACCTTAAAGGGTTTACACCTAAAGGTGACTGCAAGTTGATATCCTGTTTCCCAGGGCTCCTTCTATTCCCCATCCACACACTCATTTCCAGTTCTGTTCCTCTTCTGCCTCAGCCCTCCTCTGTTGTCTTCTTCATACTCCTGTCTAAAAGTCATCCTATTACTTTTGCTTTTTCCCACTCTGCTTCCAATCCAATTTGGTGGGGCCCTTTCCCCTAAGTTTCCTTTGGTCTTTGTCCCTAAGATGGTTATCAAACTAGGCAACCTTGTCTATATTGCACACACATACGTGTGTGTGTGTGTGTGTGTATGTGTGTGTGTGTATCTACCATTCAGTTTCATGGACAGAAATTTTGTTTGCTACTCTATTCCTAATATCTAGAATGGTAACTTCCACAATAGGTGCTCAGGGATATATTTTGTGAATAATTGAGTGAGAAAATGAGTTGATGAAGCAGATGCCAGAGACATCTTGTTATGTTCATGATATGTTCATTTTAATGTCTCTGAGCTCTGATGCACTCTGCCCCTTGTTCCACAGAGTGGCTTTTGCCTGGTACACTTCTCTTTGCTCCTCCCCTTTCTTCCCTCCATGACTTTTCCATTGGAAAGCTGCCTTTGCAGCATTTTCCCAGACAGCTTTCCCTCTCTCAGCACCATGTATGCCAAAAACGTATATGCTGAAGCCGGGAACTCTGTCCAGCTGTTCCCAGGCTTGTCCTTATTGTCAGTCTGTACCATGCTTTTCTCAACTCTTGTCAGGAGGTGAGTCCTGAAGGGGCAGATTTCCTTCTGGTTTTTCTCATAGTGTCATATAGGACTCTGGGTTCTGTAACTTGTCTCATTCTCCAGTTGGGTTATGTCCAGAAATAATGCAGTTGGATAAGACACCCAAAGCAACAGGAACCATGATACTGTGACTAGGTGCAGGGAAGAGGGATTGCCTAGAGCTGAAGATCAGCACACCTCTTTTAAACAGCTTACACATGTGAGGCACCACCATGACAAGGCAGGAAGCACTAAAATCAAGAAAAGACCAGTCTCAACTTTCTGATTTTTTGGAAGGAACTGCTCACAGACATGGAAGATACCCCACATGGTGCTATGTACCACCTGTAGTCAGAAAGTGTTTATTATAGGGCTGGAATGATAGTACAGTGGGTAGAGCACTTACCTTGTATAGAGCTGACCCAGTTTTCATCCTCAACATCCTATCAGGTCCCTGTGTACCACCAAGAGTAAGTACTGAGCATACAGCCAGAAGTAACCACTGAGCATTGCTGAGTTTGGCCCAATGCAAATAAATAAATAAATAAATAAATAAAAAGTCATTATGGAATTTAAGAAATAAAATCAATCACATGACCTAAGTGTTGAAAATAGGTACTTCAATTAGTTTCAGAAGACCTGAGTTCTCATGCTAGAATATACTGATGAATTTTGTAACTGTAGACTCTTCTTCCAATCCAGGATCATTTGGACAGAGCATTTTCAAAAGACACACCTTTTATGGTTTTATTTTTTAAGGATTAGTGCTAATAAACCTGTACATTGTATAAAGACATAAAGAGAGCTCAAATTTATTCAGTTATGAATGATAATCTGCTATGACTATCTCTGCCTTATCTGTGCCCTTTAGATGCTGAGTTAACAACAGGGCTGCTTCTGGACAGGTTTCCTTATTTCATAGGCTGGTCCCCAAAGATTACAATCCCATGATTTAGTGCAGTAGCGTGGAGTGCTATAACTTCAAGCACAACACTACCTTTTCCTCTCCTGCCCCTGATCTAAGGAGTATGGCACAGACTCTTGGTAAGCTCCCTGGGCCTGTGCTCGGGGTGCCATGAAAATCTTGAAGTGCTCAGGACTCCATGAAAGAAGAAGCAGTAAACCCAATTTTTGCAGAATGGAAAGTAAAGACCAGAGAAGGCAAGGGAACGAAGACCAGCATCAAAGAACAAGGGAGGAGTGTGTGAAGATGGGAACTTTTAGAAGGAAGGGCGGGAGACAGAACTCAGTGGCTGCTTTTCTGAATGCAGCTTGGCAAGAAACATGCTGAGTGTGGAGTCGAAATCAGTAGGTGTAGAGTTGAGTTGGGGCATCTGTGCATTTGCTACTATCCTATATGACACAGCCTATCCCTGGAACACACTCTGGCCAACAATCAAGAGTCTTCTTTCTTCTTCAGCCTCTAAGTTGGCCTCTTGGAAGGAAATAGAAGCCTGTCTCCCCACCTCCAAGAAAAGGATGTTTTGGACATTATTGTTTTATTCCCAGTCATTTCCCTCCCCCACCCATATATGTCAGCATGCATTCTCTCTCTCTCTCTCTCTCTCTCTCTCTCTCTCTCTCTCTCTCTTTCTCTCTTGTCTTTCTCTCTCTCATGCCCTCGCATCACTCTGGCTCATCAATACTTCAATCCCTGGACTTAACTGCAAAAGCGATTTGGGGGGAAGGAATCTCACACCATGTTTTCCAGGCCCTTACTGTCTGGCAGAGACAATCCCAGAGGAACAGGAAGTGAGAATGTCTCCATTGTTGGCAAGTGATGATGTCATGTCCCGACTTTCCTGCTTCATGGTCCGATCTACCTCCCTAGTCCTGCAGGCTTCCACCCCCACCTGCATCAGATGAGAAGCCTCCAGTGTTTTTCCCATCTAACTGACACACATATGTGTAACACACATATGCGTATACACAACACTGCATTCTTTACCTCATCTTCTTCTTTATACTATG
Organism: Crocidura indochinensis; assembly: GCA_004027635.1. Lineage (NCBI taxonomy): Eukaryota > Metazoa > Chordata > Mammalia > Eulipotyphla > Soricidae > Crocidura > Crocidura indochinensis. The sequence goes on along the minus strand of PVKC010011807.1, from coordinate 11,850 downwards.
GCCTTTAGAGCAAAGATTACTATTTATAAAGCACAGAGAATCAAGGGGAGAGGAGTGCTAACATCAGCAGCCCCCAGACTACAGCACCCCCAGGCATGCCCTAAGTCTGAAATCACATCTGTATTCCATTCCCTACTTGCACACACCCCCACCCCGAAAGTCAATAGGTCATTCTGAATGCTTGATTGCTTGAGAAGTACTGTACAAACCAAGTACCCACATTTCTCTTCCTCCCACTGTGTGTGTGTTTGGGGGGGCATGGGATGATACATTTTCAAAGGGGTTCTTTCTATCTGTACCTTTCTCTTTCCATGTTTTCCCTTTAACCCTCTAAAGCCAGCTTCCCTTACTCCCAAGGAAATGTAACCTGAACAACCTCTGACAGAAAGAATCCTAAGAAAAATGCCCCTTACTAAAGGCAGCTTGAATTTTACTTGGAGCAAACTTTGCACCTACCAGCTCCCAGGCCTACCTCCACCCCTTTGAGAAGCTCACTTAGGCACTTTCCGCATGTGAGCCTTTCTTTGGCTCCCATCTTTGGGAATGGGAGGGGAGAGAAGGCTGGGAGGGCAGGGGAGAAAAAGGGGATATTATTAAGGAGGTTCTAAGGAAGTACCCGAGTTTTAAAAATCCATTTACAGGGGCCGGAGAGACAGCATGGAAGAAGGTGTTTGCCTTGCATGTAGAAGGACAGTGGTTCAAATCCTGGCATTCCATATGGTCCCCTGAGCCTGCCGGGGGTGATTTCTGAGTGTAGAGCCAGAAGTAGCCCCTGAGTGCTGCCGGGTGTGACCCAAAAACAAAAAAAAAATATCTATTTACATTTTACTGATTATCCTCTTCCCACTCTCCTTCATTATTGTGGTAGTGATAATAAGTGGGAGTTGTTACCTGTCTGACTGTGGTGCCAGTGTGTGTGTGTGTGTGGGGGGAGGGGTTAACCTGGTAATACTCAGGGCTTACTCCAGGTTCTATTGTCAGGTATCATACCTGGTGAGGCTCAGGAGATCATATGGAATGCCAGGGAACCAAGCCAGGTTGATGACATGCAAGGGAAGTGCCTTAGTACTCTACTATGGCCTGGCCCCCAAACTTGACTATTCTTAGGCTTTAGAGAGAGAAAGTGGGAGAAGGGGCTTCCAGGTCAAGTAGTTGTTAAACTTTCCTTTTGAGCACAGCTTCTAGAAACTTGTATACCCAGGGAGAAATCTGTGGTAGCAGGCAAGAAATCTTGTCTGCTAGAAGAACTAAAAGCAAGGTGTGGTTCATCCTGAGGACTGAGTTGAAACATCTCTCTTCTGGTTTCCTCTCCATATTCTTTTAATTTTGAGCAACTTTCTTTAGACCACCCCATCCACCTTATCTCTTTTCAGCCTAAACACCCTTTTATTAACCCCCATTTTTTGTTTCACTGGAGTCTCAGTTTAAGTTTGACTTGCTCCACCTGCTCTTTTGTGTTCTTGGTGCTGCTCAGAGCTATTATTACGGACATTCTCAAGGTTTCCGACTGTTACTATCTTTGTAGTTCCTCTTGGCTCCATAGTGGGTTTCAAGTACTTCAAGGGAACAAATCCCATCATAGGCATCCTTTGCTCCAATGTCTCCATTGTTTTTGCATGTGTTCTTGGTTATTTGAATTCTGAGAAACATTGAGGACACACTTCCATAAAAATGTTCCACCTTTTGGAATTGCATAGGCATTTGAGGATCTACTTTCCCTTGTTGCCTCCGATATGGAGTATCCAGATTCATAACCCCCCAGTGGAGCAGATTTTGGCTGAGTTAATAATTGGGTGCTAATATGTGACTCTCCTTGCTTTCCTTGAACAGATTGCCCTCACCTTCTCCATTGTCTTTGGGGTCATTGTGTACCGGATCACAACAAAAGCTGCTCTGTCACTCAACAAGGCCACACGCTCCAATGTCCGGGTGACAGTGACTGCAACAGCAGTCATCATCAACTTGGTGGTTATCCTCATCCTGGATGAGATCTACGGTGCTGTGGCCAAGTGGCTCACCAAAATAGGTACCATATTTATTGATCCCCTATGGGCCATTGACTCTCTTTCTCCTTGAATGCCATCCATTTTATATCTGTATAAGATTTTTGGAGGTCATAACCCCAATGAACAGAGACAGAAACAAATGTTTGATGCAGGGCACAGTAGTCAGAGAATAAAGAAATATGGTAGTTGTACATTTAAGAGCCTACAAACCCTTCCAACCTTTGCAGAAATCCTTCTTCTAAGATTGTTATTCAGGGGTAGTCCTTATTTGATTGTATCTCAATCTTTTTTTCCAACTATGCCCCCTTCTAAAGCTTGTTTTCTACTTATCAGTTGCACACTATCTCATGTTATTTGTTTCATGTTATCTTCCACCATTGATGAAATTTTCACCTGTGGCCCACATAGTAGATCCTGGAGGCCCCTATCGCTGCCAGTTAAGAACCATTGATCTGGACATGAGCTTTTTCTCTCCTTTTCCCAGCAAGATTTGTAATGCAGAAAAAGCCTCCTGATACATGAGCCCAACAGGGTCTTATCTACCCCCATATTGTCAGAGGCCCCAGAAAATCCACACATTCCCCTACACTGAGCAGACTTCAAAGAGGCTGGGCAGACTTCCCAAGCTTGGAGCAGTGAGAAAAATGTAGTGGCCTGGGGATTCTGAGGTGTCATTTGAGATGCAGCCTGCTGATGCCTGAGCACCACTTGCAGACTTCATCGGCTGATTAGACAGGGGTGGGCTGTGAGTCAGATCCTTCTTGCCCCATTGCTCCCCTGGGTGGCCTCCATGTGCCCTAGTCTCTTGTCACTGGGAATCTCAGCCTCTCAGAACTCAGAGGCAGCGAGTGCATGATATGACATCTTCTATTCACACATCAGCTTGAAACCAACTTTTGCTTTAATAACTCCCGTATCCAGAGAGATTCTTTGGAGCATCAGAGACCCTAAGAGGACTGCTCTAATTCCATTGATGTCGTGCCTTCTGGTGTGGCTTCTGCTATACTGGACAGTTCCCTTTCTTTCTTTTTGGGAGGGTAGCTGGTTGGGGCCACACCTAGCAATGCTCAGAGATTACTTCTGGCTCTTTGCTAATAGAGCGTTTCTGGTGGTGCTCAGGGAACTGTATTCAGTGATAGGGATTGAATGTATAATATGATGTTCATTCATTGACCATTTATAAGTTAGATTCATGTTTGATAATTTCCATATCCAAAGGGTTCTCTCTAGCACCTCTGAAAAGCTTCTCTAATTCTTCTAACACTGTACTTCTGCTTATACTGAGTATTTTTCTTGTTTCTTTTCTTTTTAGGAGACTAGTAGGAGCTGGGTCATACCCATAGGTGGTCAGGGGTTTTTGTATCTATCCGCAGAGATAACTCTTGGTAGTACTTAGAGAACCACACTCAATGTTAGCTATCAAACTTCAGTCAAGAAAATGAATTGAAACTGCCTGCAAGCAAGATAAGTGCCTTACCCCCTCTACTCTGTTTTGGACTCTTCCTTGGTTTCACTGGGTATAGATGCAGTTACTTTCTTTCTGGTTCTGCTTTCTTTATAAGTGTACCCGCTAGTGTCACTCTTTTGGAACAAATAAATGGACAATTTGAATGCAATGTATTTGGTGGCAGACAAGATTATTTACAGTGCATAAAAGATACAATCAACACCCCCTAGAGTGCCAAGAGAAGCTTGGTGGTGTGGGGGTGGCCTACGCATCTAGTTGGGAATCTAAGTCTCCAGACAGGCATAGTATTGGAGAAAGAATGGATCGGAACAGAAGACAGTTGCTAGCAGAGGTTAAGGATTCAGAGGTTTGGCCCTGAAGGTAGGGAAAAGATCCCTAGTGGACAAAAAAGGCACAAGAAGAAGGTATAGGTTTGGTTGGTCTAACTCCCAGGACAGTGAGGATCCTGCCTAGAACATGGCAAAAAGAAAGCAAAAAGCATGTGCAGGGAATGTTTCAGTGTGGGAATGTTGACAACAGGGCCTGTGTCCTGTTCAGGCTACAACTGGGGGGAAGATCTCAATCACCTGGCAGGTTTCAGACTCTGCTGGTTTAGGCAATGGAGAAGTGTTGGCTGGGGCTCAAGGGAGATATCCAAAGAGCCCCTGACTTTCTGGCTTGCTTAGTGAACCATCTGACAAATCAGGCAAAGGCAGATAGAGGCAAAAAAAAATGGAAATATTCCCTGGAAAGCTGAAGGGACTGGGCTGGAAGAAGCAACTTGAATGTAAAAAATGGGTATTTGGATGTGCCTTCCTGAAAGTAAGCAACTGTGCATAAGAGAGTCCTGCAAGTTGTAGGATACTGAAGCAGGGGATAGGGATCAGAGAAAGTATCTGCTTCTTTCAGCCTCTTTTCCTCCAAAGATAGGACAAAGGGACCAGGTAAGTTGGGATGGGGAAGAATATCAGTGGTTCCTTCCAGGCTCACTGTGAAATAGGATTTTTCCCTCTCTCTCATCAAAAAGGAGAAATGAGTGAGGAAGGGGAAACCAGTCACGGTGCTTGCAACTAGTCACCCTTCATCTGTCTAGACGTGCCGTTGGGGTGGAAGGAGATGTCCACCAGCCTGTCTATTGGCTCCCACCCTAACACTACCCAAATCATTGGAAGAGTGTGGTGTGATGGGAGCCATCTGTTTGCACTAGCTCTTGGCTAGGGATATCGGGTATCTCTGAGGGAGAGAGTCAAGAAGAGCACACGTAAAGGTGCCCAGGGAGCTTGTAGGCTGGAAGCAGGGGGACAAATCCCAGGAAATCGAGGAGGATGTGAACATGTGCTGACTGCCCATTTGTGCTGATTTCTTTCAAGAGACTCCCAATCATGGAAATGACAGGAAGTGGCTTGCTGAACCATCAAAACCTCATTAGCCTGGGCTTTGTGGCTCCATCCCATGTACCCATTGGTTGGGTGCCTTTCCGTATGAGGTCAACTAATAAGGTCCACTTTCACCATTTCTTAGACTCACAATTCTCAGACTCAAGCTCTCCAAACTCCTAAATCAGAGGTCACCATGCTATAAAAAAAGCTCTCAAAAAAGAAAATTCTAACAAGGGCATTTTGTCCTTTGTGGTCATGACAGTTAAACACATATTTTAATTATGAAATCAACTGTGTCTCTTATTTACCCTTAACTACGGAGCACTGGGGAAGTGTTATTGCTTCCATGGAGATTCAGCCTCAAATTCTGCTTCTGCCATACACAGAACTTTTCTGTTGTGTGGATATATTATTTTCTGTCTGCCTTAAAATGATGAATGGGGGAAAGTCTTCACTCAGAGCCTACTCAGGAATCCAGGTCTTTGCTATCCATACCAGGGGCTATTGCTCCTTATCTTTTCAACTAGACATTTCCAAAGGCTTTAGAAAGGTGTTCCTTGGAAAATGTTTGGACTTTCTATCCAGAATTCTGAGAGAAGTAACCTTTGAGTTCAAGAATTGGCTTCTTTTTCTCCACTCACAGCTGTGTGGCATTTGCAAAGAGGAAACCTCATAAGATGATTATCTCTTGATATAGTTTTCACCCTCTCCCTCCTTCCTGATTTGGGCTCATGTCAACCTCACTATAGTCATGGCCTATAGGCTCTACCATTGTCTTCCAACAGTTGTTTACATCTGACCTCCAAAGGAAATTTTGTATGGGGGCTAAATGGGATCGATGCCCCCCAAAACTGCCATTTGAGAAAGGCAAATAGGGTGAGAAATTCCAAGACAGGCATATGAAAGAATCTTTTCAGTTAGAGAGATCATATGTGAGGTAAAGTACTTACTTGCCTTACATGTGGCAACCCTGGTTCAATCAGTGCATATGATTTCCCAAGCCCCTCTAGAATTGACCCTGTGCACAGTTAGAAGTAAGCCCTCACACCACTGGGTGTGTCCCCAAACTCTGCCTCCCCAAAGGACCTCTCCTATCTTACTTCTGTTTTCCAAGAATTGTTTTCTACACCCTTGATTGTTGATGGGTCTCCTTTTACAAATCATTCAGAGTTCCTCCCTTTGACGTTGATTGAGTGCTTCCTTTGTGCTAGGTACATGCCAAGAGCATAGCTATAAATAAGAAAGACAAGCCCTCCCCTGGCTTTCACTGTACTTACTGTAATAAGTGAAAGATGGAGAGTAAACATCAGCAAGTCACAGTGGGGGTGGTAACAGACCTGTGTGATGAGAGAGGGATTCCATGGTATCTACTTTGGATCAAGTGGTTGGGAAAAATTATTGGGAAAAGGTTATTGTAGAGTCTGAGTGACAGGATGTAGATCTGGGAAGAGGTTCCAATTTGTGGAAACAGCAAAGGCTATGAGGTGGGGGTTAGCAGGCTTACACCTACCTGGGCATAGGGTATTTATCACATTACATTTATGTCAATGCTAGTACAGTATGCTTTCAATATTAAAAGAAGCTTGACTGTGCTTTATCATACATCAATCTTGCATAGGGTCAATTTGCAAAACACCAGGTGGTTTGTCCCTACTCATGCTGTGCGTTAAATGTGACAGGGTAGGGTCTGTGCTCAAAATTCAAATTTATGAGACTCATGAGAACCTCAGTGGCAGGAAAGGAAAGCTGAGGTCTGCTAGTGTTACCCATAACTTATGCTCATGGTGATCGCCAGCAAAGGAATGGTAAAATTGAAAAATCTGTACAAGATTGTGGCCATGCCATGATGCTGACTCACTACAGAGCCACAGTGGCCAGGTCTGGTGTCCCTCATCTTTTTTCAATGCCTGCACATTGCCTGCCTTCTGGTAGATTCTATCACCCATTTACAGTATCTATGACTAGTGGGATAAATCTACAGAGCATCTCATATAGGTTAGAGTAGAACCCAGGGTTTCCACTCTGCGTATTTACTTAAGAATTTGCGGATATCGTGTGAGAAATAAGGCAAATGCAGCATTGTGACCAAAAGGAGAGCAATAGAAACATGCAACTAAAATTTTCAGAAGACTTTCCTGGTGTTTAATGACTGGTAGGACACCCTAAATTCCACACACAGCAAGGGAACACAATAACCCTATAGGCAGAGGTGACTTCAGAGTCCCCAGATGTGGGGAAGGCCACCTAATGGACTGGGGATTCTGCCTGGCTTAGGGACTTCCTTTGCCATTCTCACGCTGGGCTTAATACCCGCCTGGCTCCTTGCCCCAGATCCCCTGATTGATGAAGGGGTTGAAACAATGTACTGTGTTCACCAGGTGCACACAGCTGGTGTGAACAACACCTCCCTCACCACTACCACCACCACCACCATCAAGTTTCCAAGGGTTTCCTGTTCAGCTGGGTGATGGGAGACTAATCGCCCAAGAGTATTCTTCTCCTTGGTGTCAGGCCTCTTTGAGATCTGTTTTTCCTGGATGGTTTGTGACAAAGGATAGAATTGGCTCATCATCTTCAGAATAATCTGCTCAGTTATGATAGTGAAAGGTGGGAATTAATTCCTTGACTTCCATAATACCAACAGTTAGGGGCTTAGGCTCAAGGCCTGCCATTAGTTCCAGGAAACTATGTATTGTGCAGAAGTCTCTAGGGAAAACAAACACAGCCCTGATATCTGCTCAGTCAGTAAATGCCTAAAATAATTCAGAACTAAAGTTTGTATGAGTCCATTCAGTGGCTGGGACCAGGATAGATGAGAGTCCAGAGCAATCCCTAGTCCTTTCACTACACTCTTCCAGATCACAAACTTCCTGTTGTTTCCTGACACTCAAAGAAAATGGTGGCCATTATGGAGCCCCATTTACAATGGCACTAATCCAATTAGGGAGGTCCCACCCATGAATGATGGACCTTCTTGAAGCTGATTATTAGTGTGTGCAGAGACAAGTGTTATGTCTGTAGATATATGTATGGATATGTCTGGATGCATGCAGCTATATGTGAAAACATGATATATACTCTGAATGTGTGTGGGCCCATGTGTTTAAATTTGAATATATGTCAAGATATGTGGATATAAGATATGACATTGTAGGGAACCGGGAGGTGGCGCTGGAGGTAAGGTGCCTGCGCTAGCCTAGGACGGACCACGGTTCGATCCCCTGGTTCCCATATGGTCCCCCGTGCCTGCCAGGAGCGACTTCTGAGCGAATAGCCAGGAGTAACCCCTGAGCGTCACTGGGTGTGGCCCCCCAAAAAACAAAAAAAACAAACAAAAAAAAGATATGGCATTGTCATATCAGGCACTGGAGAACACAGTGCCTGTGTTGAACAAATTTCAACACAGAAATTTGCTGAGGACACAAATACTAGAACCAGAGCAGCTCCCACTCAGGTCAGGACACAGGTCTACACTATGCCTTTGATTCAGTAAGCCTATGAGCACACCCACAGGGAAGAGGGATGTTATCCTAAAAACATGACATCTTACCATCAGAGGTGTGGGATAGGGGAGTCTGCCTGGGGAATTCAAGAGAGAATGCAGAGTTAACACCAGGCTCCACATGTCCTGAACTTGTCTTTTTCCACATCACTTGAACTCAAGCTCTTCTTCCCCTTTTCAAGATCATGGTTGAAGTACTAGGTGTGTATATGGAATTATGTCTGGGGAGGCAGCTGAGGGAGGTCCAAATTTACTTCACTCCCCATGGATCCTGGTCTACTAACTTCTTATGACAGTCCTTAACCAACTGACTATAATGGCAGACCCAAGTCAGCAATTCTTAGTCAAGTATTTGGGAGTTGCTTAGTTATATATTGCTGATACTCTCCTAAGTAGTGCCATCCCTTTTTGAGGTGGAGGTGATGGGGGATGCAGAGAAAGAAGAAATAGAAGTATGGGCATGAAACCTGACATTTCCCAAGCAGCCACTCTGTATCAAACATAGCAGCTACTGAACACTAACCATCTCATGTGGTTATTCCATGGCACTGGATATCTGCTCTCTCCTTATCCCATTTTTGAGAGGCCTGAAAGGGTTTCAAAGCTTGGCCAGGTGAAGAGCAGTCGGCATACAGTTAGCATGAACGTACAACCATGCCTCTGGGCTAAATGCTACTCTGAGCACTTTATATTCCCTTTAAATTTTATCCTCGGGCTCAAGAGAGTAGGAAGGTTCAACAGGACCATTTTAGAGATGGGAGGAAGACTTGGAGGTGGGCAACAGGCATAAGGCATGACCAGCGAGCCATGAAACTGACTTCTGTATCATAGTTAAGATTGGGCCTTCCCTTAGGGAGAAGTCCCTGTGAGTTAGGACATTTTTATTTTGTCAGGAAGGCCACTGGAGATTCCAGAGAGTTTACAATTCAATGCACCCACCATATGGGACAAGAGGTGGCAGAGAAGCTCTGGGAAACCAGCAGGAAATGAGTTCTGCATGTCTTGTCACCTGTCTCCAGGAAAAATCCTCATTAAGAAGCATCTTTGAGGGTTCCAACTTTAGGGTCTCCTAGGCTGGATTAAAAGTTTTTAATAAAGGAAAAAAATTTGGAAGACTGGAGCAATGGCACAGCAGGTAGGGGGGTTGCCTTGCATACAGCCTACCCTAATTCTGTCTCTGGCATCCCATATGGCCCCCAAACCTGTCAGGCAAGATTTCTATATACAGAGCCAGGAGCAACCAGTGAATGTCATTAGATATAGTTCCCCTACCAGAATTATTTTTTCTTGAAGAATTGAAATACTACCAGGAATATGGAATTTAATTTTTTTTTCATCTAGTTCTCAGTAATCTTCAGTAAAAGGCTTCTAAGGAGAGGAGAGAGGGAAGAAAGGCAAACGGAAGGCAGTCTATCTCCCAAAGGCTGCTAGGACATCAAAAACTCTTTCAAGAGTCTTTGGGGTGTACATGCATGGATCTAATTTTCCACCAAATGTGGACAATGTGTGCTTTCCGAGGGCAGTTTAAAGTGCTGGCTTTGTTGGCTCCAGGCCCTGGGAAGAGGCCCTCAGCTTTCCTATAGCTGAGACTGTGCAGGAATGCATTGCTGCCCATGTGATGCATGTAGGAAAATAGGTATGGCTGGGTGTGAGTAGAGCGAGGTGGAGATGTTTGGGTGCATATAGTGTGACATATAAATAGATGTGGGTGGGTGTGAAGTTCTGTGCATATGTGTGGAGATGTAGAGATATGTATAGGTGTGTGATGCATGTGGAACATACAGTTATGTGTGGAAACATGTCTATATGTGTGGCTATGTGTATATTTATTAGTGTGTGCAGAGACAAGTGTTATGTCTGTAGATATATGTCTGGATATGTCTGGATACATGCAGCTATATGTGAAAATATGGTATATACTCTGAATGTGTGTGGACTCATGTGTTTAAATTTGAATATATGTCAAGACATGTTGATATATGTTTATGTTTATAGATATGTAAATTTATGTGTAGAGATGTGGATTTGTATGGAAGCATGGTCATGCATGGATATGTACAAAGACATGTGGATGAATGTATATGAATACCTGAATATAAGGGGAGTATGCTTATGTGTGAAGCCATGTAGATAGATATGGGAAATTGTGAGACATAAATATTTATGTAAAGTATTTTGATAACATGGAGACCTGTGGATGCATTTACTTTCACGTGGGTGCACGTAGACACATGTGGATGTGTGGAGATGTAAGTGGATGCATGGAGCTACGCTGGGGTCTCTGCCTTCCACTGTGCTTTGAAATCAGGGCCAAGAGTCAGGTCTATGAGGCTGCATTCCTGCTCTGCTAGCAGCTCTGACTCCCTGGGTGGCCTGAGCATTTGAGGAGGAAGCATCTCCTGCCTGTTCCATATGGAAGACCATGGAAAGGGAGTGGCCAGAGTGGGTTCGACCATTGTCTGACGGCCCCCCTCAGTGATGTTGACTTCAAGAATTCTAAATGTCTAGGAGGAAGAGAGATTTGTGGGGGGTGGCTATTAATAATCAAAAAGATGTGAATGTGGTTAGAGTCCAAGTTGGTTGAACAATTCATTCCAGCTATTCCCACTATTATTAGTCCTACTGCTACTTGTAATCGTTGATTCTTAATTGGCAAGAATTCCTTCTCAAACCTGAGCTATAACAGTGAATATGTTTCTCTTATTTTGTTCAGTGTATCAACCCTACTATTAGCAGTTCAATGTATTCCTTGCCTTTTCCCTGAATTTTTGAAAAAGCCAAAGATGTAAACCATACAGAAAATAAAGGAAAGGGACATTGGTGCTTATTCTCGATAGACACATGCTCCAGTCCCCAATGCCAGTAGATCCTTGCTTTCTCCTCCCACTCTGGAATTTGGGGGGGTTGATCAACAGAAAGCAGTAGAAGGGTTGGGAAAGTAGAAGAAAGGAGAGTGGTACATCTTCCCTCTGCTTCTCTCACATCTCTTGCTTCTTCCATAACTAGTATATCTGCAGGTGGAGTCCTCTCTTGCCACCTTGAGCACTACTCATTCATTGCTTTATTTCTTCAGAGATACCATGTCTTCTGAACAATTTGAGGGGGTATTCTTTTTCCTGTTGGGATCCTGTCTTAAATAGCAACTTTATACCCTTAAATAGAGAATCGCCTGGAATTATCCCAGCCTTCCCCTCTTCACCTCTCATGACTTTGCATCTTGACCTTAGGTATTACCCTTTTCTATGGGTCTTGTGGCTGGACCATTGCCTCTAGGATCTCACCTGCCCCTGTCATATGCCCCACCCAGGTCAGTGCACTCTACTTAGGGAAGGGAATGCAAACCTCATGGTTGTCCACTTTCCTGACATCTCTACCGCAGTCTCCAGGGTTCAGCCACCAACAGCATCAGAACTCAGTGCTTCCTTCTGTACTTCAAAATCACTTCGAACCCCATAAGCCTGAAGCTTATCATCTCAAAATTTCACACATAGTAGCTAGTCCATCTGCTTCAGAATT
>PVKC010011806.1:8935-24416 GCA_004027635.1 Crocidura indochinensis | reverse complement strand
TACCAACCACTAGGGGTTGGGCTGAGTCCAGGAATTTGAGGAATCAGGACTAAATCCTTCAATCCAGGTTCATGTGTGTGTTAGGCAATGTGCCTGCTATTAGAGTCCAGAGTCGAAGGATGAGACCACGCAATTGGAGTAAAGTTGAACAAAACTTTAATCCATCTACCAACAGCTCCTAACTGACCAGGTCAGGGTTCTTTCTTGCAAGAGGTGAACCCCACCTAAGGTCATAAATAGGATTATACAGGGAAGATATAGAGAGAGGTTCTAGCTTTCTGACAATCTTTAAAATGATTGGCTACTATCTAGGGATATCTTCCTACTGCTCCCTTGTGTCTTCCCCATAGGCTACCCGGTATGACCAGGTAGCTTGGGGAGGTGTTAATGGAAATAGTATTGTAGAAACTTAGCATGTGGCTTATACCATATGGTCCTTACAAAATGGCTTCTCTCCTTGTTAAGAATAGAAGAGAAGCCTTCCATGTGGACTTTACAAAGTGGCATCCCTCCTTATTCAGAACCCAGTCCCAACACCTGCTGGTAGGTATTTTCAGTTTTGCCTATTGCTTCTCTGAATGCTCTAAAAGATCATGTATTACTAAGAAAACAATAAAGTAAAGATGGCATGACTTTCCTTTTCACGTGTATTTTTGTTTTTCCTTTGGGGCGCTAGGAACAACCAAAATAAAAGAAGCCAGGAGGGAACAAACTTCCTGCCTAAGAAGCCAATGACCTTGTTTGAAGAACAAAATGGCCATGAGGAAAGGAACAGAAGTCTTAGAGATGGGTGTGATGAAAGCTCTGAAAGGAGAACAAACCTTTCAGGAGATTTGGTGATGTCTAGAAAAGCCAGTCCCTCTGGCCAGTAGAAAGGGTAACAGTTTACTCAAAGTTCAGCGTTTCTGGGGCATTGATTCCTTGAAGATGAGACCTGAGCAGTGAAACTAATTTAAGTTCTGAAGGCAAACGTCAGCTTGGGAGAATTTCACAGTAGAGTCATAAACCTAGAGAACAGAGATCAAGAAGAAAAGTGTGAATGGGCATCTGGCTATGAAAAACACTGGTTATTCCCTTTGTGTCAATGTCTTGCTTGACTTACAAAAAATTCTTTGTTCCACTCAAAATTCTATTGCCTCGAGGAGTGAGATTGTTTCAACAGAATGAGACTCATCTCTAAGATCAGGGAGAATTTCCTGTTAGCAAACATGTAATTTTAGCTATAGAAAGTTTCTGATTTCTGGACCCAGGGTTTGGCTCCGTGGTAGTGCACTTGCCTTTTCCTGTATATCTGAGTAAAGCCCTAAGATCAATCCCAAGCACTATCATAGAGTAGCTCCTTGACTCTGACTGACTTGGCCCTTTGCCAAACACACAAAAAGAAAACCTTGAATTTCAAATTCTTTATTTTAATATAGTGATAAACACTGACTTATAGTTTATAATATATACAAACATGTTACTAAGTACTTGGAATTACTTATTGTTTTCTCCTAACAACTACATGGAAGCTATTTCCATCCAGTTTTTAAAGAGATTGAGAAGAATATTCCAGAAAATGATGAATTCTGAACCCGTGGCTATCGTCATTGGCTTCCCTGATTAATAATAGCCCATTTATTCTCTGGTTTTGCAGAAAGACAATGAACAGACAATGCCTAAGTTTCAGGTGAAATCCATAATAATCACTTGCATTGTGAAATGATTAGCACAGGAAGTTGACTTCACATGGAGAAGGGTCTGATTGCTTCCTTTATTCCAGAGCAGATGGACAGTAGAGAATGAAATGGGAGCAGTTTTTGATCTCTTGTAGTTTGGTTCCAGTGGAGAAATGGGTGGTCCATGCTAGGTTCAATTACCTCATCTAGTTGTCCTGAAATCTAAAGGGAATAAAAACGTGTCTAAATAGCTTCTCTGCTTGAAATGTCAGGGAAGAGAATAATGAAGAGAACTCTTTGTCTTTACTTGACTCAAACATGTACTGAAGGTTACTCTGAGAAAGAGTCTGCTGCAATGGATATTTTGGTATTAACTAACTAGCTGTTGGCAGATCTATGCTCCCCAGAAAGGGGAATGATTTTCATTGTTAAATGATTATTTGACATTTCTCTCCTCCATTCAAGCTCTCATTAGCCAACTGTTGATGTACAGATGTTACTGTGTAACTTTGATACAACCCACCGATTTATGGCACAGGCTAAAATTCCTAACTCTGTTATGGTTGTAAAGGAAGGCATGACAAATCCAGAAAGTCTGGCAGATAGGAGGGAGGATTCGAATGAAAGTTTTATTTTTACTTTCATAGAAAGTTGTCTAGAGGGAAGTGAAGATTTATTTTGGTATGCTACAGTGTAATGAGAAATTTAAACTGAATATTTTTACTTTGTGATTTATTTTTACTTAGAGCAAAAACATTTTAGTTCATACTGTCAGTCTTGATACTAAGTTAAAAAATATTGACAGGCAGTGGAAGAATTAGTCTTATGATGATATCCTTGCTTTTGAGGGGGAAATAAGAAAATAGAATTTGATAAAGCAAAGCAAATCAATGCAATCTTTTAGAAATCTATTGTCAACATAGCATTAGAAAAAGTACACATTTGAATTTTGATTCCCTCCATCCTACACATTCTGGAGTGCAACTTTTCTTCCCTATAAACATCTACTGTTGTATAGCAGTTTTGACCAAATTTTTTTAATATCCGGCAAGCCTTTATTCTTGTATGTGAGACTGGGATGAGCTAGGTCAGTTCCTCACCAACACTATCACTTGGCCAGTTTTATCTTTGCCGGGTTGGGTTGCACCTGGCAGTGCTCAGGAGTTACTCCTGGCTATGCTCAGAAATTGCTCCTGGCAGGCTCAGGGATCCATATGGAATGCCAGGATTCGAGCCATCATCCTTCTGCATGCAAAGCAAATGCCCTACCTCCGTGCTATCTCTCTGCCCAATCTTGCCCCTTTTAAAGTGACAAGACACAAAGACACACAGATGAAAATGCGTTCTTTGCCTGAAACTACTGTTTCAAGACTTGTGTCCTAGACCCCTTTCATCATGCCCATCCATCAGGGCATGTACCTCACAATGAGGAATTGGGAGTTCCTGAGTCCAATGGGCTTTTCCTTATTTCTCTTTCCTTTACTACCTCTCCTTCAGGAAGAGAGGTCCATGTTTCAGGAAATTAAAACCTCTTGACAGCTTCTAATATCCTCAGACAGATTTCTTCCAAGATTAGACCAGCAACTCTTCTGTCAACCACACAACACAAGTCCATTTAGGTAAATTCATGCTAATTGTTTTTATGCTAATTGTTCTCAAGTTATGGACACCCCACAAGGTTCTTCTACACAAACCATATTGATCATTACGACCTAGAAATCATTATTGAGCGTAAATTATGCCCCAAGCACTAGTGGTATAAGAGTGTGAAAAATGGACAGGGATCTCCCTGAAGGAATTTCCAGTGCCATAGTAACATAGCATGCAGAAGCCTCTTTTGATGAGGCCAGTCCAGTATATTTGGGCTTCTCACAGATGATTCACACTCACTAAATTTCAAACTACCTCATTTGTTGAAGACTGCAGAATTTAAAAACAAAACAAAACATGGTAGGATGCAAATCTATCTCTGAATTCTCAATATAATTAACATTGTGGGTTAACTACTTCTTTGGGAGGAAGAATTGTGAGCTTATTTATATCCATTAACTTAGATCACCTTCCGAAAAGGGAAGAGGAAAGGTCAATTGTGGTCTGACTAAGAAGCTTTTTATGCTTTCTTGGAAGTGGGTATTCCTCCCAGAAATAAATCTTGAACCAAAAATTTAACATTCTCCCCACACACCTCAGCTATTCTAACAAGTGGAGTGAATGACATTAACTGTGACCTTTTCTAATCAATGACTTAATGATTGATTTAAATTGACTAGAAAAGAGTTAATTCTGTGCCCTGAATATTTGAATATTTACAGGCCTCAATGTTTCTATTTTGAATTGATTTTCAAGTAGGGCCATATCCTTTGGGAGAAAAGAATCAAAGAAAAAATTCAATAAATCCTAAGTGTGCTCTTTTTTTTAATGTTAATTGGCATGCAATTAAAATCTCTCTTTCACACACACACACACACACACACACACACACACACACACACACACACACACACTTTGACCTATTGGTTCTCTGAAGCAAGAAGCCAAAATAACAGCATTGCCATAAATGTTACAATTTAGATTTGTTCATCATTCTTTGTTTAGAATGTGCATCAACATTATTTTCTTTGGCAGGGGTCTCAAACTCATGGCCCACGGGCCGTTTCTGGCCCTCCATCCAACATTTTGTGGTCTGCCCTAGAGGAATCCTTTTTTGTTTTGTTTGATTTTAGTTGTTTGTGTCACACCTCCCAATGTTTAAGGCTTACTAAAGACTTTGCACTCAAGGATCACCCCGACTTTGCCTTCTGCGCCCCCCAGGCAAATTGAGTTTGAGACCCCCGATAGAGTAAACATAAATATGTTTCCTATTTTATTAATGCGATATTTTGACTAAATGTTCTCCAGACATTGAAGAAGGTTGAGAAATTAAATCAAGAAAACATGTTAAGGGGCCAGAGAGATAGTACAGTAGGTAGGCACTTGTTTTGCATGCTTTGCATACAGCAGAGCTGAACCCCAGTACCTCATATAATCCCATGAGCTCTGCCAGGAGTGATCCCTAAGCACAGAGCTGGGAAAAGCCCTGAGCATTGCCACTGTGTGTGAGTCTCTCCCAAAACAAACAGCTATTACAACAGAAAAGAAAATACATCAAATGCAACTTATCAGGACCAAAGGGATAGTACTGAGGCTAAGACATTTGTGTAGACCTAAAACAGTGGTTCAAATTTGATTATTACACATGGTCCCCATGACAATGGCAGATGTACTCCCTGAGCACAGCTAGGTATGCTTCACTCCACTCCTCCAAAAATGAGCCATAATTTTGACTCAGGATTCACTTTACAGATGGTAAATAAGACTTTCTTAAACATCCTAGTACCATGTTCATGATAAGTTACTAAGCAAGTGTGTAGTTAAATAAATCGCATTTCTATTAATACAAATGTGCTAATTGTTTTCCAAATCATTTTCTTCTCAAAGAGCAGAAATGTTTGTTCACCATCCTTAGATATCTGAGGCCAAAGAGCTTTACTTACAACTGGGGTAAACACAGAAATCAGAGAAGGCTAAATGAATTTTTATTTTTCTAGCATTAATCATGGTGGCAGTTTCCCCCCATACCTGTAGTTTCACTTCCTGTGGCTAGTCACCCTGGTCTATCATGATCTAAACGATATAGGAAAATCTTTTGAGAGGGAGACCACTGTTCATTTGAATATTTACTGTGATTGCTCTTTGTATTGTACCTAGTGGATAAATGACAAATCCTAGTTTGAGGAAAACATTCAGCACTCTTTCTATTTTGGTACTATTTGTTTGAATTCCCTGGGATACCCTGGAAATTTTGGCAACTCTCTCCCTCCCCATGATAACCCAGCCCAGCATGTAAACCAAGGGAAAGGAAAGAAAATCTCTTAAAATCTCTCTTTATCCTGTCATTGAATTGGACACATATTTCCTAATTTATACGTTGACAATTAAACTAAAGAAAATATCCCTTTTCCTACAAGGACACTGAGCCATCTAGTGGTGGGTGGTATTTACAAGTGGAGGATCACACATGTGACACATTGTAAAACTCTTCCCTCTCTGAGGACTCCAGATCATGGGGCCACTGGTAGCTCAGGATGATCTGATTGCTAAAGTGAAGATGGAGACTAATATCAGAATTGTCTACAAGCACAGGGTTATGAGTTTAAATGCTATTTGTGGATGTATTCTCCAGAACATCAAAGAACCCTGCAGACTCTTCTTGCCAGCCTTAGCATTATAGCCACAGAGTGTTGCCAGGCCTCCTGGAACTCATGATATCTTTCCTCTGTTCAAAGACTGCTACTATCTACAATGGAAATGCTAAAGTAGACAACCTGGACCCTGGACCTGCCAATTTTACTCAGCAAAATGCCAGCTTAAAAGCTCACTAGCAAATAGCTCCTTTTAGACAGACATCCTGAGGACTCTTCCAGTTCTTAAAACTTCATTTATGGCATTTTAATGGAGTATTTGTTATTTTCTTGAAAGATTAACTGTTGGACTTGTAGCTCTTAAAATTTGCCAAGTAGCATGGGAAACTGCATTCTTTCTTTTTGAATTTATTCCATGCACTCACCATGATTTATATTCTTGTGAATACTAGAGTTTAGGCTAACAGTTTCTAACTCCAAATCCACATCAATGTCACTATCCCTCTGCCAATGTCTAACCCCCACCCTGTCTCCTTAGCAAGTTCATTCTTAAAAACAATTAGCTATTAAAGTGTGCAAGACCCTGGACCTTCCATTACCTATAGTTCCCAATATCCATCACCCTACACCCCAGTCGCCTTCTTTCTTGGAAATATCATTGCTTTTTAGAAAAAAAATACTTTATTTGAATGGTTACATTCAAACTAAATTTGAATGTACATCCATTAAAGATACTGTTTTATTACATATACAAAGTTATTTATAATTGAATTACACTGCTGCAATGTCTAATACCCTTCATCAGTGCACTTTTCCCACCACCAATGTCTCTAGATTCCCTCCCACCCTACCCTGTTTTCCCTCCTACCTGCCAATGGGGAAGACATTTTTCTTCTTTTTCTCTCTTTCTCACTCGCTTCCAAACTTTAGACACTGTGATTTGCAATATTTTACTCAGTTTTGTAATCCAGGATTGAGTGCTGACAATCATTCCATACCTTCTACTTTCCATTTTCCTTCTTTTGTGCTCTGTGTAGTACAGATGTGTGAGATCATCTGGTATTTTCCTTGTCCCTTTTTCTGATTTCACCCAACATGATACTTTCTTGTTCCATTCAAGTTACAGTAAAATGTGTTGTTTTATCTAGTCTTTTTTTCATTGTTACTTGTATGTGTTTTTTTGTTTTATTTTTCCATTGCCGTGCCATATTTAGAAAGTTGTCTGTGATTATGTTTCAGAAAAACAATGTTCCGACATCAGTGCCACCTCTAGTATCAACTTCCCTCCACTAATGTTCCTAGGTTCCCCTCACTCCCCAGCTGTCTCCTTAACTAGTACATTTTCAGTTAGATTATTGTTGTTTGGGGTTTATGGTTTTGTTTTGTTTTGTTTTGTTTTTGGTTCATGTTTGCAGTATTAGCTCAATGGTTTATACTGCCAAGCTCACCATGACATTACTACCGATATGTCTATAACCCCTGACCCTTGCCCTTATGACTTCAAATCTGCCTCTACTTCATTCCCTCAATTTCTCTACTTCCCTGATATTCTTTTGTAATCTAGAGCCAAAGGCTTTCCCAACATTGATATATATATTTCCTTGTCATGTTTTCTATGTATCACAGATAAGCCATTTCATCTTTCCTTATACCTGCCTTTCATTGTGTATATAGGGTCTAATTTCTTGATGCTTTCATCTGTCATTAAATATTTGGGCTTAGAAACTACAGTTTGGTTTATTTGATGGGGGGGGTACACTTTGCTGTGCTTATTTGGTGTTAGGTACCAGGGACTGAACATGGGTCAACTACCTGATAAACAAACCCCTTACCTGATGTATTAGGTCTTTGGTCTCAAAACTACATTAACTTCAGAAACTTGCTTCCTCTCTGTTTAGGCATGTTGCACATTTGTTTATGAAAAAATGTGATAAAGGTAATAATAAATAGGTCAAAGGGCTGAATATAGTTTTTATATGTCACCAATTACATTTGTAAAAGAAATGATATTTTAAAGACATACGTTTTTACTTCTTGTTATTTGGAAACTATCATCCATTAAAGATAAATGAAGATACTGCTCAGAAACTTAGAGAAAACATTTCACAGAATCTCCAAAGTCTCCAGCATTTATATTTCAAAATAATTTTGGATCCTTCGAATTTCTAGACATAATGCAAATTAAATAATAGAACTTTCATTTCTGATTTAAGTAAAAAAATTATAAAAATCCTTCATTTAAAATACACTTATTAGTGTGATTTAGCTATTGATGGTAAAACATCACAATAGATGTCTTATTACTAAAATAAACATTAATAAAATTTTTATTCAATATTTTCTCCAATCTAGGTAGAATTTCTTTTGCATTATTCATATGCTAGAACAACTTTTTATAATGTGAATGTTTAACTTACAACCTTCAAAATTACTTTGCTACCCATTTATTAAAATTCTAATAATCTCTAATAAAATAAATTTACAACCTTCCTTTAAGTGATATTTTCTTATAAGGATGATGTTTCTCAGTAAAATAATTTCACAAGCTTAACATATATTTATTCTGGTAAGGCAAAAGTGATTCCCCTTGACAATCTAAAAGAATTTATACCTAAAATATTTTGTAATTCAGTGTATTTATTACCTGTAATTAATCAGTTCAAGATCTTCTCTACCTTTCTTTTACTCTTCCCCTTCCTTTCTTCCTTTCTTCTTTCCTTCCTTTCCTCCTTTTCTCCCCCTTTTATTATAATTAATTGCTTTATTTAAACACTGTGATTACAAGATTGTTAATTGTTGGGTTTCAGTCATACAATGTACATCCTTCATCAGAGCACCCTTCCCACCACAGATGTTCCAGTTTCTCTCCAATCCCCCACCTCACCTCTCACCATGTCTATCTAAAGGGCAGGCAATTTGCTTCTCTTTCTCTTTCTCTTTCCTCTCTCTTTTTTCATTTTGACACCATGGTCTGCACTATTATCGATAAAGAAATGCCTTCCCTCCTTCTAGAAATTTTGAACTTGCAAACCAAATATTGAACAAAATATAAACTGTTCAGCTCATTACCTTTTAGTATATATATGTATATATGTATACACATATTGTTTTTAACTCCCATGCAAAATTAAAGACATTTCAGAATTTCTAGGCCTTCACTCTTTGAAAGCTTTGTTTGCAGATGTTTCTCCGTAGGTTTCCTGGGTTCTTTAGCAAAGAGATTTCTGGTCTAGCTGCCAGAGCCACATTGCCCCACATCCCAGCTCCTGCCAATTAGGACAGGTGCTCTCTCCAGATAGTGCTCAATAACCCTGAGCTGCCCAAATCATGTCATACTCTGACCTTTCTGGCAGTCTCTTCCAGTCCTTATTCTTTTCCTACTTAAATGAGTCCTTAAATTCTACTAGGTACTTGAGCTCAAAAATTCTTTCTTTCTCCAATAATTCACCCATGTCCATTGACTGCTCTTGATTGGAACACTCACCATAGCTGAGTTCTTCTTCTTGGGTCCAGGGTTCAAGTCAGTCCAAGGTTCAAGTGCCATTTGTTGTCTTAATATAAATTAATTAGTCCTAGAAATGATGAGGCTAGTGGCAGACAAGGTGTCTCCATGGGTAAATGAAGAAGGCCTGGTGCAGAGCCTCAGGAATGACTTTACAGAAAATTCAGGACTCATCTCATTTGGGTCAAACAAGTGCTATACTGTTACAACTTTATCTCTCCATTAACCATCTGTGTTCACTACAATACCTGTAACGTGCTGATGAAAACAAATGCCTTGTAATATTTACAAATAAGCACATAAAAGATCTGAATCATACTATGAAAGAGACCTGGGGTATGTGGTTTGTGTATGTGTTTATTCAATTCATATTAATCCGCACATGTGTCATGGACAGTTGAACATGTTGTAGTGTTGTCAGAGGTGTATACCCATTATCACTAATTTTAGAGCATTTTTAAAACCACAATCACAAATTTCATGCCATAAAATAGCCCAAATTTCTTCTTTTCCCCCAAATCAGACACTTATTGATTTCTATCTATAAATGGCCTTTTCTTCCACTTAAGTATGGATGTGTTTCTAGTGAAAGGCTTCTTTCATGTTGCATAGTCTAGGCTTCAACATTGTTCTTGCTGTCCTATGCGGTATTCTGTTATTCCTTTTATTGTCAAATATATTGTATGTCTACTTCACATTTTGCCAACACATGTAGGACTTGATGGGCATTTGTATTAGTTCTACTCCTTGACTTGTTTAAATACACACATTTTTGGGTGATCTCATATTTTCATTTATTTTATACCAATAACTAGAAGTGGGATTACTTGAGTAATGCTATATTTTACATTATGAAGAATTGCCAACATTTTTCACATTTCCTCCATAAAAATGTGATTATAAAGTGACCATACCACATGAAAGAATTATCATTTCTTCATTTTTTGCCATCACTTGGATTTGCCAGATATTTTTAAAGTTCTTATCATCCTTCTGGGTTTAAGAGCACATCATTTTATAGTTTGATTTGTCTTTCCCTTATGGTTTATGACAGTGGAATTTTCCTCAAGTTGCTTAGCCATTTGTGTACCTTTTGGAGAAAAAGTTTATTAAATTATTTTTTCATTTTAAAATTTTGTGGTCTTTTCTTATTTATGTATGTATTTTTTGGTTTTTGGGGCGCACCTGGCAGCACTCAGGAGCTATTCCTGACTCTGTGCTCAGAAATCGTGCCTGGCAGGCTTAGTGGACCATATAGGGTGTCGGATTCAAACAGCTGCCTTCTTGGGTCAGCTGCATGCATGACAAATGCCCTACCACTCTGCTATCTCTTGGTCCCCCTTTTTCTTATATATTTATATATTTATGTATGTATTTATTTATTTATTTATTTTGTGGTTTTGGGGTCACACCGGGCAGTGCTCAGGGGTTACTCCTGGATCCATGCTCAGAAATTGCTCCCGGCAGGCACGGGGGACCATATGGGGCACTGGGATTCGAACCGATGACCTTTTGCATGAAAGGCAAATGCCTTACCTCCATGCTATCTCCCGGGCCCCTTATTTTTTTCTTATATTTTTAATTTTTTTAATCTAGGCACTGAGTGTGCAAAGTTGTTGACAATAGAATTTTAAGCATGCAATGTTCTCTTTTTTGTTTGTTTGTTTGTTGGGGCAACACTAGGTGGTGCTCAGGGTTTATTCCTAGCTCCGTGTTCAGGAATTACTTCTGATGAGACTAGGGGTGCTAGGGATCAAACTTGGATTAACTAGTGTAAGGCAAATACACTGCATACAATATTCTACTTCTAATCAACAGTGTCTGCTTCCCTCCACCAATGTCCTTAGGTTCCCTCTCTCCCTCAGGTTCCCAATCTCTCTCCGAAATGGAAATCCTTGTTTTTGGATTATACATGTCCATGCACAGGGTTTACTCCTGGCTCTATACTCAGGCATAGTTCCTGGAGGTACTCAGGGGACCATATGTGGTGCCAGAGATGAAGCCCAAGTTGGCTGTGTGCAAGACCTTACCTCGTTACTTTCTAATTCTAAAAGATAACATTTTAAAATTTATTGTAGTTTGGGACTTATATGCACATTATGTAGGCTCTAGTGAATTACCACGGAGTCCTTTCCTCTGTTAAATCTCCAACCACATCTTCTTACTTCCTTTCATACCTGAATTTCCATTCCATTCCATTATCTAGGGCCAAGCATGTGATCACCTTTGAAACTTTCCATTCCCAGACCATGTTGGTTTACAAACCACAGATTAGTGAAAATATTTGATCTTGTCTTTCTGATTTTACATTCTATAATGTCCCTCAGTTGCATGATTTCATCATTTCTTATAGCTGCATGATACTCCATAGTGAACATATACCACATATTCATCATCCTACATAGAAAACTGGCAGCAAAATACTCTGTAGTCATAATATCTATGAATGCCAGGAGACCAATCTCCCTCATAAAAGGCATGGAAAGGCCTGGATGTATCAGGAAACAAAATCCAGCTTTCACTTACAGGAAATACATTCAGATTTGTGAAATAAAGAGATTCAGAGTAAAAGGATAAGAAACAATTATACAACAAGGTAAGGGATGAATACTACTGTTTTTTTTTTTTAAGTATTAGGAGAACTCAAAAGTGAGCAAATTTATCTTGGAATTTTTTTTGGCGAAAGGATTGACTTTGATTATTAATAAAAATATGCTTATTATAGAAATGTGTAGAGTAGTTTGGAACTTTTTAGAAAACTGCTTTACCTAGATAATCAAATTTAGTTTCATATGACCAAAAATCCCTTCTGTCTTGATAATTTCAGAAGTAAGGCCTCATTTCTCTTTTTACTCACTTGAAATTCTCTTTTCATCCTGACCAATTACCAAGGTATGCAATTATTTTAAACTGACGCTTTTATTGCTAAACATTCCTCTTTTGGTTAGGATTCATATTTTGTGTATGTATTTGTGTGTGCGTACATGTGTTTAAATAGACACCAAAATAATACTGGGAACCAGTGAACTAGCATAGAGATTAAGAGATTACTGTATGTGGTTTGCATGAAGCTAGACCTGGTTCATATCTGACAGGACTGATTCCTGAGCACAGAGACAGGAGTAAACCCTGCACTGCTATATTTGTCTCTCCTGACAAAAACTGTATAAAATATGGGAGCCCTGAACATTATATGCTCTTCCTTTAAATGTGTTTGTTGATTTTTTGTTGTTATTTATTATGGATATTTTTAAACAATTAACCAGGAAAACTATGTAAAAGTAGAATTTTTATCATGACTTTCTGCCAAGCTACCTCATAAGTGAACAGAAATTCCCTTATCTCTTGACAAAATGGAACCTCCTCTGTGTCCCCCCTTTGCTTTGCATGTATAAAGGGACTATTTCTGTTTACTGTTTACAATTTTGACTTATCTTTTTGTCCTTTATTAAATTTATATATATATATTAACCATTTTGTTCAACCATATTCCTCACTTTTAAGTAATTGCAATTTAAAATAACTGGTGTGGATTATTTTTGCTTTGTTTTAGTTTTGGCCACACACCCCTATGCTCCTAGTGTTTAACTTGGAAATCACACTGGCAGTGCTGAGGGACCATAAGCACTGCTGGTGATCAAACTGCAGTCAGTCTTGTGCAAAGCAAGTACCCATCTTTCTTGTGTTGATTATTTTGGACAAATACCCCAGGGATAGGGTTTTCCTCTTTGAATGAATATGAGCCAGTAAGGTTACACAAAGACTAACTGCATAAATTAAACTTTTTCAGACGACCAGGCATGTCATGTAGTATTAAAAACCTAAGGGAAGGCCTTATAAAAAGATAGAAAAGTATTTTGCTACTTTTCATGGCTATTTGGCTACTGTCTTTAATCATTACTGGTTACCTTTGACTTTCAAAGTCAACACAGAGCTGGAGAGAGGTGAATGGAGCTATTAATGCAAGTCAATAACACCCAAACTCTATTTGTAATAGGGATTACAGCTCCGCGATGGAATCATTGCTCCTAGGATCATGCCAAGTTTTTACCTAATATCAGGAGTGCAGAATATGTTGTTCTTGAATATCTCTGCTATTACTGCTATTTAGGAGGAAGTTCAGATTTTCGGTGAGGTCTGCCCTGACATTTTGGAAATGTTTTCTCTGTATTTGAACAAATCAATTTAGTAATTTTGTTTGTTTTAAAAGGCATGCTATTTAATATAAATTTTGTTTTTGGTTTTTGGGTCACACCCAGTGATGCTCAGGGGTTATTCCTGGCCATGTGCTCTGAAATCATTCCTGTCTTGGAGGACCATTGGGATGCTGGGGAATCAAACTGCTGTCTGTCCTAGGTTAGTGCATGGAAGGCAAATGCCTTCTTGCTTGAGCCACTGCTCCAGACCCTATTTAATATCAATTTTGACATTACTGATATAAAATATAGCTTATTTGAATTTGTGTTGTTGGAAGGAACACGCTCAGCATTGATAAAGTATCACATGTTGTCAAATACATTGTATTTTAATGTTCTTTTCTTCAGCACATTCAATGTGGCATTGTATTTTTCTATTTTCTTGTTGTGTTTTTAAAGAAGTGTATTTATTATTTTAAATTTCTATGGGAGGTGCTTTTTTCTTTTAGTACTAGCAATTAATTTGTTAATATGAATTTTAGTATGGACTTCAAATCATTATACCACTCAGACCCTTTACCTTGAGTTCACTTTTATTTTAATAGGTTAGGGTATTTTTTGTTGTTGTAGAGTTGTTGTAGCTTTCTGACTTGCTCTAAGTCTTTTTCTCATGATATTCATCCTAATGTTGCAATCTGATATTCTATTTTATGACAGACTCTTTCATTCTCAGTAACTTTAGGGACAACACAATTTATCCATACTTCTGTTGCCTATTAGTAAATTCCTGACTTGTGTGAACCTTTGATTAACAGAGTCTGGTGATGTAATGGGTGATATGCTTTTAAATTTATTCCTATAGTCCTTATATGAATTAATTTTTGTACAAATTCAAATTTTTGTGGTTAGAATGTATTAGGTGGCTGTATAAGTTAGGATTAAACTAAAAATTCTGGTTGAGTTACACAGGAACCCTACTTCTAGAAATGACTTAGAATTTTTTTTAATTTTTATTTTATTTAAACTCTTGATCACATACATAATTGTGTTTGGGTTTCAGTCATGTAAAGAACACCACCCATCACCAGTGCATCGTTCCCATCACCATTGTCCCAAATCTTCCCCACCCACCCACCGCCTGTACTCTAGACAGGCTCTCCACCTCCCTCATACATTCTCATTATTAGGACAGTTCAAACTGTAGTTATTTCTCTAACTAAACTCATCACTCTTTGTGGTGAGCTTTATGAGGTGAGCAGGAGCTTCCAGCTCTTTTCTCTTTTGTGTCTGAAAATTATTATTATTGCAAGAATGTCTTTCATTTTTCTTAAAACCCATAGATGGGTGATACTATTCTGCATTTTTCTCTCTCTCTCTCTGACTCATTTCACTCAGCATGATAGATTCCATGTACATCCATGTGTAGGAAAATTTCATGACTTCATCTCTCCAGATAGCTACATAATATTCCATTGTGTATATGTACCACAGTTTCTTTAGCCATTCGTCTGATAAAGGGCATCTGGATTGTTTCCAGAGTCTTGCTATGGTAAATAGTGCTGCAATGAATATAGGTGTAAGGAAGGGGTTTTTGTTTTGTATTTTTGAGTTCCTAGGGTATATTCCTAGGAGTGGTATAGCTGGATCGTATGGGAGCTCGATTTCCAGTTTCTGAAGGAATATCCATATAGCTTTCCATAAAGGTTGAACTACATGGCATTCCCACCAGCAGTGTATAAGAGTTCCTTTCTCTTCACATCCCCGCCAACACTGTTTGTTCATGTTCTTTGTGATGTGTGCCATTTTCTGTGGTGTGAGGTGGTACCTCATAGTTGTTTTGATTTGCATCTCCCTGATGATTAGTGATGTGGAGCATTTTTTCATGTGTCTTTTGGCCATTTGTATTTCTTCTTTGTCAAAGTGTCTGTCCATTTCTTCTCCCCATTTTTTGATGGGATTAGATGTTTTTTTCTTGTAAAGTTCTGTCAGCGCCTTGTATATTTT
>PVKC010011805.1:0-24322 GCA_004027635.1 Crocidura indochinensis | reverse complement strand
GTGACCATTCTGCGTTTCTCTCTCTCTCTCTCTCTCTCTCTCTCTCTCTCTCTCTCTCTGAGGTACTTCACTCAGCATGATAGATTCCATGTACATCCATGTGTAGGAAAATTTCATGACTTCATCTCTCCTGACAGCTGCATAATATTTCATTCTGTATATGTACCACAGTTTCTTTAGTCATTCATCTGTTAAAGGGCCTCTTGGTTGATTCCAGAGTCTTGCTATGGTAAATAGTGCTGCAATGTATATAGGTGTAAGTAAGGGGTTTTTGTATTGGATTTTTGTGTTCCTAGGGTATATTCCTAGGAGTGGTATAGCTGGATCGTATGGGAGTTCGATTTCCAGTTTCTGGAGGAATCTCCATATTGCTTTCCATAAAGGTTAAACTACACAGCATTCCCACCAGCAGTGGATAAGAGTTCCTTTCTCTCCACATCCCCGCCAACACTGTTTGTTCTCGTTCTTTGTGATGTGCGCCATTCTCTGTGGTATGAGGTGGTACTTACAGTTGTTTTGATTTGCATCTCCCTGAATATTAGTGATGTGGAGCATTTTTCATGTGTCTTTTGGTCATTTGTATTTCTTCTTTGTCAAAGTTTCTGTCCATTTCTTCTCCCCATTTTTTGATGGGATTAGATGTTTTTTTCTTGTAAAGTTCTGTCAGTGTCTTATATATTATGGAGATTAGCCCATTTTCTGATGGGTATTGGGTGAATAGTTTCTCTCACTCAGTGGGTGGCTCTTGTATCCTGGGCGCTATTTCCTTTGAGGTGCAGAAGCTTCTCAGCTTACTATATTCCCATCTGTTAATATCTGCTTTCACCTGCTTGGAGAGTGCATTTTCCTCCTTGAATATGCCTGTAGTCTCAATGTCATGGAGCGTTTTCCCTACATGTTGTTCTATGTATTTTATGGTTTCAGGTCTGATATCAAGGTCTTTCATCCATTTGGATTTTATCTTGTACATGATGTTAGCTGGGGGTCTAAGTTCAATTTTTTGCAAGTGGCTAGCCAGTTGTGCCAACACCACTTGTTGAAGAGGCTTTCTTTGCTCCATGTAGGATTTCATGCTCCTTTATCAAAAATTAGGTGACTGTGTGTCTGGGGAACATTTTCTGAGTATTCAAGCCTATTCCACTGATCTGAGGGCCTGTCCTTATTCCAGTACAATGCTGTTTTGATAACTATTGCTTTGTAGTAAATTTTAAGGTAGGGAAAAGTAATTCCTCACATGTTCTTTTTCCCAATGATTGCTTTTGCTATTCTAGGGTATTTATTGTGCCAAATAAATTTCAAAAGTGCCTGATCCACTTCTTTGAAGAATGTCATTGGGATCTTTAGAGGGATCGCATTAAATCTGTATAATTCCTTAGGTAGTATTTCCATTTTGATGATATTAACCCTGCCAATACATTAGCAGGGTATATGTTTCTAATTCCGCATATCCTCTCTTGTTTCCTGGAGCAGAGATTTACAGTTTTCTTTGTATAAGTCCTTCACATTTTTAGTCAAGTTGATTCCAAGATATTTGAGTTTGTGTGGCACTATTGTGAATGGGGTTGTTTTCTTAATGTCCATTTCTTCCTCATTTCTATTGGTGTATAGAAAGGCCATTGATTTTTGTGTGTTATTTATGTAGCATGCCACCTTGCTATATGAGTTTATTGTTATTAGAAGTTTTTTGGTAGAGTCTTTAGGGTTTTCTGAGTAGACTATCATGTCATCTGCAAAAAGCGAGAGCTTGACTTCTTCCTTTTCTATCTGGATTCCCTTGAAATCGTTTTCTTGCCTAATTGCTATAGCGAGCACTTCCAGTGCTATGTTGAATAGGAGTGGTGAGAGAGGACAGCCTTCTCTTGTGCGAAAATTTAGAGGGAAGACTTTTAGTTTTTCTCCATTAAGAATGATATTTTCCATTGGATTGTGGTAGATGGTTTCAACTAGATAGACGAAGGTTCCTTCCATTCCCATCTTGCTGAGAGTTTTGATTAAGAATGGATGTTGGACATATCAAATGCTTTCTCTGCATCTATTGATATGTTCATGTGATTTTTATTTTGTTGGTGTTGTGTATGATGTTGATAGATTTACGGATGTTAAACCAACCTTGCATTCCTGGAATGAAACCTACTTGATCATAGTGTATGATCTTCTTGATGATGCATTGGATCGTATTTGCCAGGATTTTGTTGAAGATCTTTGCATCGGCATTCATCAGGGATATTGGTCTGTAAGTTTCTTTTTTGGCAGTATCTCTGTCTGGTTTTGGTATCAAGGTATGTTTTCTTCATAGAAGCTGTTTGGCTATATTCCTGTTTTTTCTATTTCATGGAAAAACCTGTAGGATTGATAGTAGCTGCTCTTGAAAGGATTGAAAGAATTCATTAGGAAATCCATCTGGGCCTGGGCTTTAATTTATTGGGCAGATGTTTGATTACACTTTCAGTTTCCTCAGTGGTGATGGGGAGTTTAGAAATTCTACCTCCTCCTTATTTAAGTGTGGAAGGTTATATGTGTCCAAGAATTTTTACATTTCTTCCAGGTTCTCATGTTTAGTAGCATAAAGTTTCTCAAAGTAGTCTCTGATTACCCTTTGGATCTCTACAGAATCTATTGTGATTTCCCCTTTCATTTCTATTTTTTTTTACTTTTTTTTAGTTTTTATTTTTAATTATGAGAACAAAGATGCAAAGAGAGAGGACAAGGTAAAGTTACAGTGGGAAGAAAATAACCCAGAAAGAGAATTCACCTAAGACCCCTTGCTGATATAGAATTCAGGGGTTGCAAAGTAGGTGTGGCCGCGGAGCGAAGTGGAGCAGCCTTGCTTTTTGGGTACAGGGCCTGAAGAGTTTAAGGTTCATAGATCGGCTTAGCAGAGAGGAGGAGAGAAGAGGATAGGCATGGCAGAAGGTGGTCTTTAGGTTTCTGGGATCCCCAATCACACAGCTCATTTGGTCCCACGTGGGTCGATTGAGACCATCTTACTGGTGGGGGTCTCGGTCCGTAGAAGAGGCGGAGGTATGGCTGGTGGTGGTCTTTATGTTTCTGGGATCCCCAATCACACGGCTCGATTGGTCCCACATGGGTCGAGTGAGACCATCTTACTGGTGGGGGTCCCGGTCCGTAGATCGGCTCAGCAGAGAGGAGAGAAGAGGCCCCACTTTCCATTTCTAATATGGGTTATCAGATTTCTCTCTCTCTCTTTCTTTGTGAGTTGTGCCAATGGCCTATCAATCTTGTTTATATTTTTTAAAAGAACAAACTTCTGCTTTCGTTGATCTTTTGGATTGATTTTCGGTTTTCTACTTCATTGATTTCTGCTTTCAGCTTTGTTATTTCCTTCTGTCTCCCTATTTTTGGTTCCTTTTGTTGGTCATTTTCTAATTTTTTGAGGTGCGTCATTAGGTTATTCAAGTATGCCCCTTCTTCCTTCCTGATGTGTGCTTGTAGAGCTATAAATTTTCGTCTCAGGATCGCTTTTTCTGTGTCCCATAGATTCTGGGGGGTTGTGTCTTCATTATCATTTCTATCCAGGAAAGTTTTAATTTCCTTTTTCATTTCATCTCGGACCCACTAGTTGTTCAGTAGCAGGGTGATTAATTTCCAGTTGTTGCTGTTTTCCTTCTGAGTGGCTTTGTAGTTCACATCTAATTTCAGAGCCTTGTGATTGGCAAAGGTAGCTTGCAACATTTCTATCCTCTTGATTTTATGGAGGTATTTTTCATGTGTCAGCTTGTAGTCTATCCTGGAGAATGACCCATGTACATTGAAGAAGAATGTGTATCCAGGCTTTTTGGGATGGAGTGTCCTATATACATCTACTAGTCCTCTTTCTTCATTTCTCTTTTCAGGGCAAGTATGTTTTTGCTGGGTTTCAGTCTGGTTGACCTATCAATTGTTGATAGGGCCCTGTTAAGGTCTCCCATAATTATTGTGTTATCACTGATTTCTTCTTTCAGATTTGTCAGTAACTGTATTAGATAATTTGCTGGTCTCTTATTGGGTGCATATGTTTAATAGTCTTATTTCTTCCTGTTGCACATATCCCTTGATTAGTACATAGTGTCCATTTTTCCCGTACCACTTTTCTAAGTATAAAGTGGGTGTCGTCAGATATTAATATGGGCACCCCAGCTTTTCTGAGGGTATTGTTTGCTTGGATTATTTTCCTAAAGCCTTTGAGTTTGAGTCTATGTTTGTTCTGACTATTCAGATGTGTTTCTTGTAGGCAGCAGAAGGTTGGATTCATCTTTTTGACCCACTTTGCCACTCTGTGTTTTTAATTGATGAATTTAGCCCATTAACATTGAGGGAGATGATTGTCATAGGATCTAATGTCATATTTGTAGACAAGTCCTGTGTTTGTTGGTCTCTCTCGTCTTAGAGTAGACCTGTCAGTTTTTCCTTCAATGCTGGGTTATCATCTGTGAAGTTTTTTAGCTGTTGTTTATCCATGAAACTATGTATTTTTCCTTCATACCTGAACATGAGTTGGGCTGGGTTTATTATTCTCGGTGAGACATTCATTTCTTTCAGTCTTGTCACAATATCCCACAACTGTCTTCTGGCCTGAGAGTTTCTTGTGACATGTCTGCTGTAAGTCTTAGGTATGCTCCTTTGAAATTTCCCTTTTTGATCTTGCTGCATTCAGTATTCTATCTCTATCTGTAGCATTTGTCATTGTAAAGATGATGTGTCTGGGGGTGTATTTCTTTGGGTCTCATTTGACTGGTATTCTTCGGGAATGCAGGATTTGATTGCAT
This sequence comes from Crocidura indochinensis, assembly GCA_004027635.1. Classification (NCBI taxonomy): domain Eukaryota; kingdom Metazoa; phylum Chordata; class Mammalia; order Eulipotyphla; family Soricidae; genus Crocidura; species Crocidura indochinensis. The sequence goes on along the minus strand of PVKC010011805.1, from coordinate 19,556 downwards.
GTAGTCGTTAACTCTGGTAGTATCTCTTTGATGATGTCTTTAACAGTTGTTTCTTCCTGGTGATCTCCTGCTTGGGTCTCTGGGGCTCCAATGATTCTTATGTTGGTTATTTTGGGTTTATCAAAGACTTCTATTTTCATTTGTTAATATTCCTTGATTACTTTTTCCATTGCCTGCTCGTTTGTCCTAAGGTTCTTTTCCCATTTCTTCTGCTGTGTTGAGTTTTTCTGCATCTCATCTACCAGTAGTCTGATTCTCTCTTCAGTTTCTCGTACAATGCTTTTGAGGCATCCATTGAGGTTTTCAGTTGAGCTACCATGTTTTCAAGCCTGCTATTTCAGTTTGAAGTTTTCTGAGTTCTGTCTTTGTGTTCTGTTCAGATCGTTCTAAGCTCTCTTGGAGTTTTACAAACATATTCCATATTTCTATTTTAAGTTCCTTATCCAAGATGTTAAGCATAGGGTTGTGATTTTTAAGGTCATCCAAGCCATCATTTTCATTCTTGGTGCATAGTGTTTACCTACAAGCTTTGCGTATTGTCACTCTAGTAGTGTGGTTTTTCCTGCGTGTTTTGATGGAGTTTATTGGTTAGAATTCTTGGGGCTCCAAGAATTCAGGACAGACAGAAGCACAGGAAGAGTCCCCTTAGTCCTCAGTTTTCTTAGCAAAGCGCAGCAGGGTGGAGTCTCCTGCAGGAGTAGCGATCAGCTCTCCAATTGGGAAGCTCTACAGCCAGTCAGATCTTACTCACTCATTGGCTCGCTGGCAGCTTCAGACTGCAGTGATTTCTGGGTTCGCTTCCCAGGGCCCTGTTCTCTAGAGATAGCTCCAAGAATTCAGGACAGACAGAAGCACAGGAAAAGAGTTCCCTTAGTCCTCAGTTTTCTTAACAGAGCGCAGCAGTGCGAAGTCTCCCGCAGGATTAGCGATCAGCTCTCCAATTGGGAAGCTCTACAGCCAGACAGATCTTACTCACTCATTGGATCACCGGCAGCTTCAGACTGCAGTGATTTCTGGGTTTGCTTCCCAGGGCTCTGTTCTCTTGGGAGAGCTCCAAGAATACAGGACAGAAGAAGCACAGGAAAAAGCGTTAAATATTTTTGAATTCATGTTCATTAATGAACTTAGTCTATAGTTTTCTTTCTTCATGGTATCTTTGTCAGGTTTTGTAATGAGCTTTATATTAGCTTCATAGCAGGATTTATGGACAGTTCTTATTTTTTCAATATTTTCAAATAGTCTAAGTTTAAATGATAGTAAATTTTCTCTGAATGCTTGATAAAATCAACCTGCAAACCCAACTGGTCTTGGATTTTGTTCTTGGGAAGTTTCTTAATTACTATTTCAATTCCTTTGCTTGTGATTGGCCTGTTTCACCTTTCCACTGTTTTCTAATTAAGTATTGGGAAATGTTGTTTTTCCAGAAATTTGTCCATTTCTTCTAGATTCTCTAGATTAACTGAGTACAGTTGTTTATAATAAGCTCTCATGATGTCTTGTATTCTTGTAGTTTGGTTGTAATATCTCTCCTTTCTGTTTTGTTTTGTTTTTTGCTTTTGGGCCACACCCGGCCATGCTCAGGGGTTACTCCTGTCTGTCTGCTCAGAAATAGCTCCTGGCAGGCGCGGGGGACCATATGGGACACCGGGATTCGAACCAACCACCTTTGGTCCTGGATCGGCTGCTTGCAAGGCAAACGCCGCTGTGCTATCTCTCCGGGCCCAATATCTCTCCTTTCATTTCTGATCTGAATTATTTGAGTGTTTCCTTTTTTATCTTGTAAGTTGTTGCTGGCCAGCTGAGTTGGGCAGCACTGAGAGGGGTTTCAGGATTATTCCATAAAGGATGGGAGAAAGAAGTTGGCAGAGTGGGTATTCAGAGACCAAATACATTTAATAAATATTACATATCAGCACAATCATTAAACATTTTTTAAACATTATATGTATATTATAAATTCTTTATCATCAGTTTTTTTTACCATAAACATATATTAGGAAATACTTATTATTTCCTCTGGAATATAAAACTTGTTAGTCAACAGAAATCAGAAAAATACTTATTTTTCCTCTTGGAAATTATTCTTGCTAGTCAACTATTAACAAATTGCTATTCTATTGTCTAACTAATATTATATGAAAGAGCTATTGTAAAAGGAGGATAGATGCAATTTAAAAACCAAACACAGGGTCTTGAGCAGTGGAGCAGAGCATAAAGCATCTGCATTGTGCACACTAGCCTAGGATGGACCACTATTTGATCTCTCAGCATCTCATATGGTCCTCCATGCTAGGGATGATTTTTGAGCATATAGCCAGGAGTAACCCTGGAAAGTCACCGGATGTGTACCCCCCAAAAAAAGACCAAACACATTCATAGCCTAAACAATACTAAATAATGAACATTATTATTGATTCTATCAGCTTGGAATAATATTATGGTAGATTCTTCCAGCTTGAGAAAAAAATATCATTATAGATTATTCCATCAGCTTAGAGTAAATAAGGTGTGTTCCAACAATTATTATTGTAATGGAAGGAGCAATGGCACACATTTTTAAGGTTCTAAGCATTGTTAATTCTCATTGTATATTAATGTTTAATAGTTAATTGTTGCAATTCTGCCAAATGCTTACCAAATGCTAACCAAATGCTCAAGTGGCATTTTCTCAGCAGTATCTGCCAGGAGCATGCCCTCTTTCTTGGGGGAAGCTAGACTGCACCACAGCAGTCCAGCTGGTATTCAGGTGTCATACCTGTAGACCAGGAGTTTCAGCAGTGAGTCTTGACAGTAGTTTGTCTATCTTGTTTATTCTTTCCAAAACCAGATCCTGGTATCATTAATATTTTAGTTTGTTTTCATTGTTTTTATATTGTTGACTCCTGCACTGGTATATTATTTCTTTTCTTCTGCTTATGCTTGGTTTTCTTAGCTGTGGTTTTTCAGATATTTATATTGTTTTGTCATTTTCTTCTTCCCTAGTGTAGGCCTGTATTTCTATGATTTCTCTCTAATTACTTCTTTTGCTGTCTACCATAGATTTTGGCAATTTGATTCTTCATTATCATTGATTTTAAGGAATCTCTTTATTTCTTCTTCTATTTCTTCTTTTATCCAGCTGTTGTTGAGTAGTATGCAGTTTAATCTCCACATGTTAGATTTTCCTCCACATATTTTTAGTCAATCTTTAATTCTCTGGCACTGTGATCTGATAGGGTACTTGGTATAATTCTTGTATCTATTTATTGTGGGTTAGAATTGTATCCTAGAATGTGGTCTAAATGTGGATAAAGTTCCATGTAAACTTGAGAAGAATGATAATTCAACCATTTTAGGATAAAACAACCTATGTACATTTATTATATATAATTCTTATAGCTTCTCATTTAGGACTCCTATATATTTGCTAGTATTCTGCCTAGTGAATCTGTCTAGTGGCTATAATGGGGTGGTTAAATATACCACTACTACCACGTTACTATCAATGGGTTCTTCCTTGGTCTACATTTGGTGCATATATGTTGATTAGAGTATGTACGTTTTGATCTTTTGTTCCCTATCGATATGTAGTGATCATTTTTGTCTCTAAGTAATTGAGATAGAATGCAGTTTGGTCTGATTTGATATGGCTGTGCTAGATATACTTTTTGGTTTTTAGTGTCTTGTATAATTGTTTTACATCCTTTTACTCTGAACCTTTGTCTATCCTGAACTCTTAAGTTTGTCTCCTGATAGCAGCAGATATCTGAGTTTTATTTTCTAGTTCAGCTGGCTACACTGTGTCCTCTGATGGAAGAGTTTAGTCCATTGATATTTAAGAAAACTATTGACAAAAAAGAGCTGTTGTGCCATTATATTGTGTAAAGTTGTTGTTTTGTTAAAAATTAGGATATTTTTTGTCTAATTGTTCTTTGACTAGTTCATTTAGTTAGTGAAAATATTATGAGTTATTTCTTTGTCCAAGAATGTTATTAATTCTGTCTTCCATGTAAATGAGAGTTTTGTTGGTTAGTGGACTCTAGGTTAGAAGTTCTTTCATTCATTAGTTTGAACTTGCCATTTTACTATTCTTGCCTGAATTGTTTCAAATGGAAAATTTGCTTTTATTCTTATGTTTTTTTCCCTTTACACCTAAGGTTTTTCTTCTGCCTTACTGCTTTAAAGAATCCATCTCTCTCTTGTTTTTTTGTTTGTGGGTTTTTTTTTTTTTTGCCATTTGGATTATTAAGTGTCTTGGTGTTCTATTAGGGTCTTTGTGGGGGGGCACTTTTTTTGCTGCTTAGATTTTTAGAGAAATATCTTTCCCCAAGGGTGGGGAATTTCTCTGCTATTAATTCCCTCACTACTTATTCATCCCTTTCCAGTTTTCTTCCTTTCTGGTATTTCTATTATTCAAAGATTCTTTAAGTACCTTGCTTTTTCTTCCAACGTTTTCTTTTCCTTTCTTTTTATTTTTTTTTAGCAATGGTAGCTTGTAATTTGTCTTCAATTTTTGTCTCGCATGTGATTCTCCAACTGTGTGATTCTTTTCTTTTTTCTACTAGTGACACTTGCTTAATAAGTTTTTTTTTATTGTGGCCAAAGTGAATTACAAATCTTACACAGTGGTATTTAAGGTATATAGTGACAATAAATGAGGACCTTTCCACCACCAGTGTTGACCTCTCTTCATCCCTGTTCCCAAGCATATATCCCTTATCTCTCGCCATTATCCCCCAGAATGCTGATGTAACTAAAAGCATATATGTTAACACTAATGTAAACCTTTATTTTGCAGTTCCAGATATTTTTACTAGTGGTTTCTTAAAAGGTTTAGAGTCAAAGGAGCACTATAAAAATGTTAGTGTGTCAATTATTGTTTGCATGGGCCCACCAAATTATGGGGGTCATAGGAAGGAAAAACTTTGGCCTTAGAACACAGAGACCCTACCCCTGAAGTTTCCTGACATATGACCATTTCTAGGCTCCAGGCAAACTCGTTTGTCCATACCTGTCATTGTCTGTAGTGCTCATACAGTTATATTTTTCACAGTCTCTATTTTTGGTCTCAAGTTTCTGTATTAAAGGTCCTGGAATCTATATATCCTACATTGAAGTCAGGATGGTGCAGAGCGACATCTAATTTCAACGCAGAATTAAAGGGCAATGCAGAAAGCTCTGTCCAGAATGCAGGTCGTTGTTGTTGTTTAAATCTTCTCAGTGTTAAGGGAAGACTCAGTTGAGTAAATTGATGTCAGAGCAACAGTAGGATATTCCTTGGTATAGGATTGCTTCCAGATGATGTCATAGATAAATTTGAATGTTACATAGATGGCTTCCCTGGCTCAGGGATGACTGGAAAATGCCCAAACCTCTGAGGCCTGTGCCAGGTCATCATGTCAATGTTCAGGGTCTAAGGTTCCATTGCACTACAAGATTTGTGTATTCCTATCTCTATTATAAGAACTTATTTGTATGTATATTATTTTCCATTTTAATGTGCCCATGCAAACCTGGCGTTATCAGCACATAAGGGGCAGCAAGAACAAGTCCAACAATCCCCATAACCTGGTTCAAACATAAGCATTAAACTGAGGGACTTCTTCACCAAAATTCCTTATTAACAATTCATAAAGAGAAAAAAAATACAAAAAGTGGAGAAAATAAACAATCTAACTTAAAACAGTGAACACAATTGTCACCATTTAAGAAAATATGTGTGTTCCCATCTCTATAAGATAAGAACATGTTTGTATATAATTTCCCATTTTAATGTGCCTATGCAAAGCAAGAAGAGTATCACATGGCGAGATTGGTACCTATGGGTATGCTAGAACAAGTCCAACAATCCAATTGACTTGGTTCTTATATAAACGTTAAATGGAGGGACACTTCTATAAACTTCCTTATTTAACAAATAACAAAGGGAAGGAAAGATAGAGAGGGACTCTTTCACCAAAATACCCTATTGAACAGTTCACAATGAGTAGAAAAGATAAAAAGTGGGGAAAATAAACAATCTAACTTAACACAGTGGACTCAATTGTAACCATTTATGGGAACTAATCAGAAACCTAGCATGTTAGCAACCACTGTTACACAATGAAAGAAGGAAGATACCAAGAGTCTGCTGAGAGTAACAAAGTAGGTAAAGAGTACTGGCCTCTTCCCAGCCAAGAGTCCATCCTCTCATTTTTATTTTGAAAATATATGGCTCCCCCACCCTAACTGGTCTCTTCCCAACCTGAGAATCCATCCTTCCATTTTTATTTTAAATATATATTGCTAGCGACTTCTTGCAGTTTTTGAAATGGAGACCAATGAGAAAAAAAATTCCAGTGAATGTCATGACGTAATGTCCCAATATACACCAGTGCTGCATCGGCCCACCATCCACCCCATGTGTCACCCCCTTAGTGTTGGTAGAGAAAGGGGGAAAGCCTGAGCACCACGATAGAGTCCACCTGGGCCAGCAACCAGGGAAAACCTGGAATGGGGGGGAAATAGGGGAACACTTGGGGACCTGCCAAGCCTATCAGCACCCCCCAAGCTAGGGAGAATGCCTCTGGCATGGTGTGTCCCCTAACCCCATACCTGGGAAGAGCTGGCCACAAGGATCAAGACACCGGAAGCCAGGTATCTGCCTGGCCCCTCCCTCTGCTCCTCCTCTCTAGAGTAGGGAAGGGGGAAGCCTGGGGACCCCTAATACAGCCACCTGGAACCCACAGCAGACCACACGAAGTGGCACTCCGGCCAGGCCTAGAGTCCAGGGGAGAAATAGTGGAATGGCTGGGGGCCTGCCAAGCCTCCCAACAGCCCCAAGCTAGGGAGTAAGCCACCTGTGTAATTCTATTACAGCTTGCTAGCATGTTTTTTAGTTCCTTAAATTCCATTTGTATGGATTCTCTCATATTTTGAAAGTTTTAATTTGAGTTGGTTGAATTTTTCATCTATATATTTCTAAATTTTTCAGGATAATAACTTTTTAATTTCCATTGCTAAACCATTAATTATTGATTTTAGGTCCTCATCTATAAGGTGTTGGCTTTTGCACTCAAAAGCCACTTGAAAATTAGCCAGGATTTCTCTACATATCCCTCAAGGTAGTTGTTTTCCATAGTTTTCTCATTTATCTTTGCTTTTATTAGTTTAGAATGCAGGAGTATCAAGGTGTTTAAGAAAGTGATTCAGGGAGCCGGGAGGTGGCACAGGAGGTAAGGTGCCTGCTGCCTTGCCTAGGACGGACCACGGTTCGATCCCCCGGTTCCCATATGGTCCCCCGTGTCTGCCAGGAGTGACTTCTAAGCGCGTAGCCAGGAGTAACCCCTGAGCGTCACTGGGTGTGACCCAAAAACCAAAAAAAAAAAAAAAAAGAAGAAAGTGATTCATTAAAGTGATTGTATGAAAGGTGTCTCTAGGTATATATTCTTTTAAAGGTCATTTTTGTTAGTACAATAAAAAATATTACATACTAGTTCATTCATTTGTTCAGCTGTGTTTTGAGCTGTATATTTTCTAAGAGAAAGAAGTGCTCAATCTAATTTTTCAGTAACCATATGATATAATTTGAAATGACTTTGCCCAAATACACTAACATCCATTTGGTTTGGATAAAAAGGACTGATGAGAAGGAGGGAGGTTTCATTAATGGCTCTGCAATCCAGAAGGAGGCTGAGGGAAGTCTGGAAAGAAGGCCCTATTGGTGGAGGGAATTAGGACAGGCGTTTTACTGTTCAAGTCCAGACACTGATCTGTCTGTTCCTGAGGCAAGAAAGGGGTGGGCAAACAACTAGCAATGGTGCTGGAACCTAGAAAGAGGCTGAGGATAGACCCCAAAACAGTCCCATTTGCTTTTGGTGGAAGGCAGTAAGACATGAGGTTTCTTATTCCCACACAGACACAAATATGGCTTGTACTACTAGGCAGCAATCAGTGATGGCACTGAAATCAGAAAGAGGCTGAGGGGAGGACTGAAATTAAGCCCTCTTTTAGTGAAGGGGATTAGATATTTTCTGTGTTTATTTTCTAATGGAAATTGATAGCTCTGGTTGTGGTTTTACATGGCTGAATACATCCCATATTAATTAAATTATAAAAGAGGTTTTTAAAAGCAACAAAGAATTCATTTTCTATATATGTTCTCAATTCATTCCCTTGCTGAGTAATTGGTAGCAAGAGAGAAGAGGTGAAAGGTATTCCCAGAAGCATTTCTAAGTCTCTGGCAAGTCTCACTGGGAGCACTGTTGCATATTTACCCTGAGTAGGGATATCACTAGACTTGCCCTGAAGCCAAAACTGAGGTACAATTAAGCTTTCAAGCCAAATTTCTTAGTCTTGCATATGAGTGTTGAGGTACCTCTCAAAAGCTTTTTGGAAATTTAGGTACTTTAGCAAAAAAAATAATAATAAAGACATATTCTACAAAAAATATTCTGTCAAATAAAAATGTTCAGCAGATTCTGGAATGTTTAAAGAAAAGCTCCAAGACAACTCCTTACAAATGATTCTAATTTTTTGTTGTTCCTGTTTGTTTGTAGTTTGCTCTAGAAGAAAAACTATTTGTACAAGCAATAGTATATTTTATTTGGTCCTGAGCTAACATTGGATGATTCTTTGGGACAAGAAGTAGCTAAGAGGATCTGAATTAGAGTTCTGCCCTTATTAATGGAAGTCAATAGGACATACTTTGAGGGCTTTGTTCTTCCGTATCCAAGGGATACAGGCTGCCCTACAACCTTTGACTATCAGTCTGTTTTACCAATTACTCAGATATATTTCTTGCAAACAGCAAAATGTTTGGTTTTACAGTTTGATCCACTTTGCCAATCTGTCTCTTAATCGGTGCATTTTTATTACTGGATGTTGAGTGAGACGAATGTCTTGAAATTGTCATCTTATTGAATAGTTCGGTGGGGTATTTTTTTGTATTTTTGAATCTGCTTAATCTATGAAACTGTATATCCTTATTTCAAACCTAAATAAACATTTGGCTGGGCAAAGTATCCTTAGCATGCATTCATTTTTTTATTTGTGTCATTATATCCTGCAACTGCCTTCAGGACATGAGAGTTGTTTGTGATAAATCTGCTATAAATCTTATGAATGCCTATTTGCACATAATTTCTCTTTATGACCATTTTTCTTTCAGTATCCTATACTTATCTGTTGTTTTTATCATTGTGATTAGGATGTTCCTTTGGGTGCTTTTCTTTGGATCTCATTTAGCTGGTACTCTTTGGCCTTCCAGGATGTAGCTGCATATACTCTAGTTCTGGGAACTTCTCAGCAATGATGTCTTTGACTGTTGATTTTTCATCAGGAATATTCCGCCCCCCCCTCCCCGGGTCTCTGGGGCACAAATGCTTCTTATAATTTTCTATTGAGTTAATTCCTGAGTTCTATTGTAATCTGTTCACTTTCTTTAAGGATTTTTTCCAGCCTCTTCTATTGTATGAATGTGTTCTACAGCTTATCTCTACATCAATGATTCTGTCCCCATTGTCTGTTTCTCTGCTGGTAGGCTTTTCATTGAGTTTTTCATTTTACCTACCATATTTATCAGCCCTGATCTTTCTGTCTAACAGAAGTCCTCAAACTTTTTAAACAGGGGCCCAGTTCACTGTCCCTCAGACCATTGGAGGGCCAGACTATAGTAAAAACAAAAATTACGAACAAATTCCTATGCACACTGCATACATCTTATTTTGATGTGAAGAAACAAAATGAGACAAATACAATATGTGGCCCGCGGGCCTTAGTTTGAGGACCACTGGAAGTCTCTCATTTCTACTCTCATATCCTCTTGAGTCTTCTTGGTTGTCTATTCCAGGGTTTCTTTAAGTTTGTTGAATATACATAACTTGTTTTCTATAAAGTCCTGATCAGAGATTTATATAGGTGATAGTATTGGTTGGTCTCCAGAACTATCTTCTTCAGTCACAAGGTGTAATGAGGATCTACATAGTTTTCCCATTGTGAACTTTGATGCACTACTTTTAAGTGTTATGGTCCAGTTCCATCACTGGAAGTAATAATGTACAACAACAGAATAAAAAAGCAGCAGCACTATTGCTGGCCTTACACTTCTGGGCCCTTCTTGTTTCTGAAAGAAACTTGAAATTTTCTGAACTTCCCGTGTTACTGACATTTACTGTGTCCCATATATTTTGGGACATAAATTAACAAAAATCATTCAAAAAAGTAAAATCAAAATTAATTTTATGGGTCTTTAATCTCTTTGGTTTCCTGAATTTTTTAATTTAATTTATGATTTAATTTTAACACACTGCATTTCCATTTTTTAGTTTGAATTTGAAATGTTCTATTTTATCCCCAGCTGAGTGTTATTAAAAAATAAAAAATAATTCATTAAATAAAATTATTTAGCATAAAACTGCTGTTTCACCCTTTAGTTACATATAAGAAAACTTACAAACAAAAAAGGAAGATAACGTTTCTAAAGGTCTGTAGTTAGTAAATAGTGGGATGGAATTTAGCTCCCAGAGTGTGACTTTGGAACCTAATTTTAAACACCACATCAAACTCTCCTAATGGAAGCATTAAAATACAGATAGTAAATGGGAGTGTTCCTAAGTCTTTTAAAACACTAAAGTAAAGTTAATTAGGCATGAGAACATGTGGGGTGCAAGGAAGCACAGAGTGTTCTAAAATAGACCTCTCTCATCATGGGCAAATTGAATTTAATTTGAGAGCTATCTTTGAAGGAGGAAGGGTAAGTGTAGAAACTGGCTAGTGGCAGCAAAATAGTTTATTTAAGAAAAGACTCTGATCACCTTTTTTTACTAATCTAGCAGTAAGATTATTATATTAGCATTTGTTTGAGTTATATGTTGCTGCATAAACTATTACAGTAATTTGGTGGTTTAAAACAACACACATTTATTCCCTCCATATATTCTTGCTAACAAAATTATATTATGGTCTTCCCATGTGTTCTGATGAAAGTTTTTCACCAGAAAATTCAATATAACATCCATATAGAATGGATGAAAGACCCATTTTTATATCCACTCAAATTACCCAGGATACAGTTTTTGGTGGACTGTTTTAGACTGAGAGTTTCATTTTTTTGTTCAGATGTCCCAAGAGCAGCTAGCTTCATGAGGAAAATAAGTAGGGTCAGGTAGAGACTAGAAAATTCAGGATCCAATCAGTCTTAATATAAATAGTCTCTGAAGTAGCAGCCAAAACTTTTGCAAATCTCTGGGATTAGTTCACAATAATGAGAGATGAATACAACAGGATGTTAAAGTTCCCAAAAAGAAAGAAAGATAAGAGAGAAAACACTAAGAGAGAAAACTCTGCAACATTTAAAATGACTCAAAGTATTAAACATTTCAATTCCACACAGAATTCAAAGCCTCATGGAATTTTAGGGAAAATTAATGAATTTAAGTTGTTATGTGTATTTTCATTTAGTTGAATATGATTATCAATTCATACTCATAAAGGTAATTGACTTGAATAAAATTTGGTGGAAGGAGTAGCAACAGTTACTCACATGTAGAGGTGTAAAGCTAAACCTTTGAGATTATAGCTTTCTGTAAGGAAACAATGTCAACTTTATAAAATATATGTCAATTTATAAAGCATAAATTTAAAATATATATGTATCTGTAATTGTGTGATTTATTTTATACATTTGTTTTATTTTTAGTATTATAATTTTATTCTTGATTCTTGAGAGACAGTTACAATGTTATTAATAATAAAGCTCTAGCCATACAGTGTTCCAACAACTTCCTTCATCAGTCCATAACTTCCCAGTACCAATGTCTCAGTTTCCCTTCCACCCCTTTCAGCCCAGCCTGCTTCTATGACAGATACTACTAGCTTGTTCATTTTCTGCTTTTCTCTTCCACTCTCTTGTTTTACCATTTTATTCACTGTGGTTTGAAATACTGTTACTGAAATGGAGTCATGCATGTCACTTTATCTCCTTTATTGTTCAATTCTCTTTCAGATTGGTCATTTCCATTATTATCAAAAGAGTCCCTTCTCTGTCCTAATTGTACCCCACCTTCTTTGAGGAAAGATTCCTAAAAATGTTCAGTCCTGTTAGCCCTCATTTATATTGTCTTTGGTTAGTATTCTCAAAGTATTTTTATATATTGTGCAAATAAGAGTAATTATTGTATGTATGCCCATCACTCAGGTTGGTAGTGTCCATGTCTATCCATGTAAAATAAAATTTAATGCCTTCATTTTATTTTTTCTAACTTTTTTCTATAAGCTACATTGTATTATATTGTGCAGATGCATCATAGTTTACATATCTACTCTCTGTTCTCAGGAACTTCAATTTTTTCCCCAGATTTTGGCTATTGTGACTATTGTTGCAATGACATAGGGGTATAATGTTTTTTGTGCATCCTATTTCAGGACTACTAGGGTCTAACCCTCAATTAATATTACTTGGTATAATAGAAACTCAATTTCTAAATTTTGTGAAATGAGAATTGTTTTTATTGTTTCCAGAAAGGTTAGACGAGTCTACATTTCACTAGCAGTAAATTAGAATCTCTTTCTCCTCATATCTGCACCATCACTGGTTGTTATTTTTTATGCGTGCTAGTCTTTGTGCTGTAAGATATCTTATTGTTGTCTTAATTTGCATTTTGCTGATGATAAATAATATGAAGCATTTTATGTGCCTTTTAGTCATTTTTATTTTTTCTTTGAGAAAGTTTATGTTCATCTCTTCTCCCTATTTTTTGTTGGGTTTGATTTTTTTTTAGGTTCTACCAATACCTTATATACTATTAATATTAAGGCCTTGGTAGAATGGTATTGAGTAAAGAATCTTTTCCATTTGGTCGTCATTCTTTGTATCCTTGATTCTGCTTTGAAGTGCAGAATCATTTGCTAAAATGTAGTTCCATCTATTTATTGTTGCTTCCAATTCCTCAGTCAGTGGTGTTTCACCCTCAAAGAAGACCTGAGCTTCATTGTCATAGAAAGTTCTTTCTACATTTTATTCTGTATACACTATAAATTCAAGTTGTATAGCAAAATATGGCTGCATTGAATTTGTATAATTATTTGGGGATATTGTCATTTTAATTTTGATAATCATCCCAATCCATGAACACAGAATATATATTATTTCTTTATTTTCTTTTTATTTCTTGAATAATGTTCTTTTGGGAGGGAGTTGGACCACACCCAGTGATATTCAGGGGTTACTCCTGGCTATGCAATCAGAAATCGCTCCTGGCTTGGGGGACAATAAGGAACACAATGATCAAACAGCAATCTGTCCTAGGCTAGCACAAGCATTACCACTTGCGCCACCTCTCCAGCCCCTATTTCTTGAAGTAATGTTCTATAGTATATTTTTGTATAGTCTCTCACCTCTTTAGTTAGGCTAAGTTTGAGGTATTTGGTTTCCTGAAGCACAATGTTGAAATGTATTATCTTTCTACCCTTTCATTTGTATTTAGAGAAACAATGTGTTCTTACATATTGTTATAGACTGCCACTATAATGCAAGCCTACTATTTCTAGAAATATTTTGTAGTTTCTTTATGATTTTCTATATATATTATTATTTCAGCATAAAGAATGATGGCTTGATTTCTTTCTTTCCGATTTGGATATCCTCATAAATTCTTATTGCCTAATTGCTATGACAAGTACTTCCCTTACTATATTGAATCAAAGTGACCAAGGAAGGCAACCTCATATTGTGTCTTACCTTAGAGGAAAGGCTTTTAGTTTTTCCCAGTACGTGTTTTGTGTGAGCTATTGATAGCTTTGAATATTCTGAGGAAGTTTCTTTAGTCACCTTTCTGCTGAGAGTTTGCATCATAAATTTTGTCAAGTGCTTTCTCTGTATACATTGATATGATCATTTTTTAAAATTTTTTTCATTTATTTATATAATATATTATGTTCAAAACATAACTATATTCAAACATCCTTGCATCCCAGGATGAATTCTTCTTGGTCATGTTGCTTGGTCTTTTTGATGTATTGTTGGAGTCTATTTGTTAGTATTTTGTTGAGTAGCGTTGCAGCTGCGTTCATGGAGGATATTGTCCTGAATGTATATGTATGTTTGTGTGTGTGGTGTCTACTTTTGTTATCAGGGTGATGATTGCTTCAGTGAAACTATTTGGAAATGCTTCCTGTTTCTTCGATTTCCTGGAAATACTAAAAGAATTGTCAATACTTCTTTAGTGGTTTGGTTTGAAAGAATTCACTAGAGAATCAATCAGCCTAGGATTTTGTTCTAGGAAGACTTTTTATTGCTATTTCAAATTCCTTGTTAGATCCTTTAAAGTATTCCAATTCATTTCCAGACTTAGGTGGACATGTGGACATAGTAATTCAAGGATTTATCCATTTCTTCGAAGTTCTCCTTTTTATATGGCATAAAGATTCTCAAAGTAATTTCTTTTTTTATTTTGTTTTGTTTTGTTTTGCGGCAGCACTCAGGGATTACTCCTGACTCTATGCTCAGATATCACTCCTGGCAGGCTCGGGGGACCATATGGGATCCCGGGATTCAAACCACCATCCTTCTGCATGCAAGGCAAATACCCTGCCTCCATACTATCTCTCTAGCCCCTCAAAGTAATTTCTGATGATACTTCATATATGAATTACATATTTATATGTAATTTTCTTTTGGTCACACCCAGCAGAACTCAGGGATTACTACTTGCTCTGTGCTCAGAAATCACTCCTAGCAGGTACAGGGGACCTATGCGATGCGTACATTTGAACCACTGTCTGTCCTGGATCAGTTGTATGCAAGGTAAATGCCATACCACTGTGCTATCTCTCCACCGCTGATATTTTGTATTTTTGTGGTATTTACGTGACATTACACCTTTCATTTCTGATTTGGTTTATTACAGATCTCACTCTTTTCTCTCTGTCATTATCCTGTTCATTTATTTGTTATAATTAACTAGTTTTCGATTTTATTAATTTTTCAATTGTTTTATGGATTGCAGTTAAATCATTGCTGCTCCGAGTTTTATTATTACTGTTTTTCCTGGTTGCTTTTGACTTCCTTTATTGAACTTTTTCTACTTTCTCAATTTGTGCATTGAGGTTATTTATATAGTTTACTTTTACTTCACGATGAATTCTTGTACATCTCTAAACATTCTTCTTAATGCTACTTTTGATGTTTCCCACAATTCTGGTAATTTAGATTTCAGTTTTTTTTTTCCAAGAATCTTTTGAGTTCCTCATTGATTTCCACTTTAACCCACTCATTAGACAATAGGGAGCTGATTAATTTCTGTTGTTTGATTTTTTTCTGTTGGTCTGAGAGAATAGTTGCTACATTTTTATTCTCTTGATTTGGTGTGGGGGTGAGACACACCTGGCAGTGCTCAGGGATTACTCCTTGCTCTGTAGTCAGAAAGCACTCTTGGCAGGCTAGGAGACCAAATGGGATGTTGAGGAACAAACTTAGATCTATTCTGGATTGGTTGCATTCAATGCCAATACACTACTGCTGAGCTATTATTATGGACACTTTTCTCTTGATTTTATAAAAGTATGTTATTTGGTCCAGCATGTGGTCTATCATAGAAAATTTGTTTATTCAACTTTTGGGGGATGAACAGACCAATTATTGTGTATATACATGTGTGTGTATGTATATTTATATAGTTTACTTTTACTTCACGATATATATATATATATATATATATATATATATAAATAAGCTGCCATCAATGTCTTCATTTAAGCATCTTAGTAGCTGTTTAATTATCTCTTTGTTTCCACATTAGGTTCTTAGGATTTTGAGTTTTTCATGATATAGATTTCTTTTTTATTATTAAGATAACCTCTTTGGTTTCTATACTTCTTTGAATCTGATGTTTAAGTAGTCTGATAAAATGGTCAGCATTGCTCTTTGGAGGAGCTGTCTATTTGAAGAATTTTCTTCTTACCTTTTTTTTTTTTTTTTGGTTTTTGGGTCACACCCGGCAGTGCTCAGGGGTTACTCCTGGCTCCATGCTCAGAAATTGCTCCTGGCAGGCACGGGGGACCATATGGGGCACCGGGATTCAAACTGATGACCTTTTGCATGAAAGGCAAACGCCTTACCTCCATGCTATCTCCCGTGTCCCTTCTTCTTACCTTTTAATTTGAACCTGTGCTTGCTCTGATTAATCAAATGTGTTTCTTGAAGGCAACAGAGTTGGACTTAATTTCCTCCCCCATTTTGTTTCTTAATTAGTGGATTAATACCACTGACATTGAGATATGTTATTTTGATAAATTTTTTTGCCATTATGTAGGAGTTATTTCTGTTTGTGAAATTTATTTTATATTAATGTAACTTCTTTAGTCCTTGTTAAGATAGATTTACTTCTATGAAATATCTAAGCTGCTCTTCTTTAATAAAGTTGTGTATCCTTCTTTAAAATCTACATGAGTCTGGCTAGATGAAGAATTGTTGGTGAAATGTTCATTTTAATGAGTTTTTTTATTTTTTTTATTTTTCAAAATGTTTTATTTAGACACCTTGAGTACATACATGATTGGGTTTGGGTTTAGTCATGTAAAGAACACCACCCATCACCAGTGCAACGTTCCCATCACCATTGTTTCAAATCTCCATCCTCCCCACCCAACCCCTGTCTGTACTCTAGACAGGCTCTCCATTTCCCTCATACATTCTCATTATTAGGACAGTTCAAAATGTAGCTATTTTTCTTTTTTTATGTATATAATTTTTATTTTAATCATATTGGCTTACATATTGTTGACAATCATATTTTAGGTACAAATTAACATAAAATCAGGGGAACTCCCATCACCAAATTGTCATCCCTCCACCTCCATTCCCATCCTACTTTCCATATCCTCTTCCCTAACCCCCGGGGTTGTTAAAGCAAGTGGTCCTCCTTGTGTCTAGTTTACTACTTAGTGGCCTTACACCTGTTTGGTCTTGGTTACCCCCTTTCCCCCCCCCTAATGGGGAGGCAGGAATAATTAGTTCAAGCTATGTGGTTTTGTTTGAAAAAGAGAAAATTAATAACCTGGAGAGAGAGGGAAAAATTAGAAGAGAATAAAGATAAATAAAATAAATAAATAAATAAATAAATAAATAAAGGGTTAAATACTCCAGGAATGGGTCGTCCTTGGTTTGAGAAACAAATAAAATATCCAGTGAGCATTCAAAAAAAAATACCGTATAAAGGTCATGGTTTCGAGATAGAAATGTGGTAGTACACATGAGAAAAGAAAAGAGGAAAATAAATAAGTAAATATAAATAGAGATATTCACTTCAATAGCCAAACAACAATAATGAGATCAACAAAAGATAAATAAGCAAATAATAATATTTAAAAAAAGATTGCTTTGTGCTTGTTTTTTTTCCCTCCTGCAGATGCACAGTAAATATTGAGGTCATTCGAAAAGGAATTTCCTTTGCCTAAGAGATACAGGGTTTCTCCACCCTTGCCATATATTGTCACGGGATTGACTATAGACTCCTTTCAGGTTCATTTACTCTCCCCTTGGTGCTTTTGTATGGGAGATTTCTGCTGTATCTTGGGTGATAAAATCAGACCTCTGTATCTGGAGGTCTTGGCATCTACAGGAGACAAGGAGTTGAACTTCTGCTTATGTTTTTCTGTGTGGTTCTAGAAGTTCTGTTCCCTTAGTGTCGTTTTAATCCATCTTCTGTGATTGGCAGACCTGGTCTATGTGCTGGTCCTAGGGAGGGGCCTGGGATAGCGTCTTTCGTTATGTTTCCAGGAATCCCCTTCTGTTGCAATAGTCTCAGACAGACCACTGGAACTAGAGGATCATAGTTGTTATGTAGGTCGTAGCTCATGCCCTACTAGGGCTTTTTTATTGGTCCCAGTATACATACAGCCTGGCCATGGTTCTGTCAACCAGTCTTGGCATATGGATAGACCAAAGGGTAACAAGTCTTCTGGTTTTGTCTTATCGTTAGCTGGTGTGGTAGGATGACTTTCCTCGTTGTCAGGATATTTCATAATAGGGCTGGCACTTGTTGGTGTCCGAACACTATTACTGGTGTCCCGGTTGGGATTTGTTTCCCGTGGTTGTTGTGTTGAAGTATGTCATTTCTATGTCTGTGATTCATGGTTCAAGGAGGATGGCTGGTGTCTAATCACCTGTGGTCTAAGTTGGGTCCACGTGACATATTTTCAAGGTAGGAGATACCCCTGTCTTGTAAAAAAGTATGAATTCTTATCCCTAATGAATAAGAGCTCTATTTTATATATTTCCCCTCTTTTTAGTATGCCTTTGCAGGGAGAAAAGGTGTTACATTAACTTTCTGGTGCATTTGAGGGTGAAGAAAGAAGAAAACTAAAACAGGTCACACGTCCAGGAAAGGTAAAAATAGAAATAAAGAAATATGTGCTCACGTGTATATATAAAAAGAGAAAAATATTTTTATGAAGTGAAGTAGAAAAATTTAAATCAATCCACCAGGTGATTCAGGAGAGTATCTTGCATTTAGGGTAAAGCATGCAAGGAGGTAGTGTGAAACAGGTCTTATACTTATGATGGTAGTATAGGTTTCCCCTTTGTCTTTTTAGATTTTCTTGTGGGTGTGGGTTCCTGGGGCCTTTTTATCTCCCAACCTGACCTTCTTGAGATTGGCAAAATATTTGCAATAGAAAGGAATTGGGAAGAGTTCATGCATTGGGGGATAATTGTAGAGCTAAGTTCAGTTTCGAGTAACTGTCCATATTAGGAAGGGTTGGTAAGGAGAATCACGCAGCATGAGTCAGCAGGGTTGTTGGTTACCTTTTCTTGTAGAGGGCGAGGTGTGGGTTTGACTGGTTGTCCCTTCACTTGGGTACTGGGTACTAGTTCACTGGGGTAGAAGATCATTCTTGATGCCTATTTGGTGTTGAAACTGAGAATGAAGAGTTTTAATATGTTGGGGTATCTGGGTGGGAGTGAGGAGTGGAGGGCTGGTCAGATTGTCAAGAGGGGGGAGAAGGGGAAAGTATATGGAAGGGGCAGGAAAGAAAAGAAAAGTAGATTAGAAGGAAAAGAGAGAAGAAAAATAAGGAGAAAAAAACAGTACTGAGGAGAGTGGAGAAAGGAGCAAGGGAACTCTAGTTTGATGTGTTTGTAAGTAGGGCCTGTAGTATAGGTCTGTAGGTCACAGTCGCTGCTTTGATGGTTTGGGTGGTCTTGTGCTTCAGGTCCTAGTTGAAGGTATAACCTAGAGGTAGAGGGTATGTTAAAGGAGTTTTATCGGGGCATTCTCGTAGTGCAATCTGTGTATGGTATCTCTTGTGATTGAACTCCCAGATGCGATCTTGGTTTGTCCGCGCTTTGTATCCATGAACACCTGTGGACAGAAGAGCTGAGAGGTTATTTTAAGTGTAGAAAGATTAAGGCATTGAAAGATATTATTATGGAATGCTTCCATAAGACCCCTAAAGGCTTATTATGGGCCTTTGTAGTAGAAGGTTGGTTACTTACCTGGTCTTTCTATGCTGCTGTTTCTGCTGTTGCTGCGTTGTTGGGTTTGTGTGTGTGTGTGTGTGTGTGTGTGTGTGTGTGTGTGTGTGTGGTATAATGCATAGTC
>PVKC010011804.1:0-24315 GCA_004027635.1 Crocidura indochinensis | reverse complement strand
GGGTAGAAGCGCTACATTCTGGTGTTCTTGACAAATAAAGGGAAGACACGGGCAATTTTTTGATTGTTGTTTGTTTGCGAGTCACACCCGGTGGATGAGGCTCAGGATTAACAACTGGTTCTGTACTCAGGAATCCCTCCTGGCCAGGCAGGAACTTGAACCCTGTCTGCAGGATGTATGGCAAGTACCCTACACTATCAGTCCAGCCCAAGACAGTCTTTCAAAAGCAAGGCTTTACCTGCAAGTGCTGGGTCCTTGTGTTGGCTTTTCAATGTTGAATGCCAGGTGCCCCAGATATTTAAAGGTTCCTCAGACATATCTAGAAAAAAAGTGGATGAAAACGTTTTGTGAGTCATCATAAAGACAGAAAGCAAAAAATCAAGAAACAAGCATTTTCTAGAACAGTTAGCATGCACAAGTACCGATTTTTGTGGGTGTTGTTGGGGAGCCACATCTGGCAATATTCAGGGTTTCCTTCTGGCTTTGCACTCAGCAATCACTCTGGGTGATGCTCAGGAAACATATGTAATGCCAGGAATAGAACCAGGTCAGCTGCATGCAAAGCAAGCGCCCTCCCTGCTGTACTATTGCTCCAGTCCCAGTACCCCAGTACTATATTTAAGACTGGAGCAGGTACAAAGCACAAGGTAACCAGCCCTAGGGCTGGAATGATAGCACACCGGTAGGGCATTTGCCTTGCAAGTGGCCAATCCTGGACAGACCCAAGTTCGATCCTGGCATCCCATACAGTCCCCAGCATACCAGTAGCAGTTTCTGAGCACAGAGTCAGAGTAACTTTGAGCAGCTCTGGGTGTGGCGCAACAAAACAAAAAGAAAACTAGCCCTGCCTTTGGGTGGGTGGGGGTCCATTTAGGACCAAAGGGAAATAGTCCTAAAAGAGCTATTTCTCTCACTGCTGCAGGCTAGAAAAGGTACCTGCGTCACAATGGCCCCTCCAAGGAGGACTTGAGAGAGAAGACAGTATCTTACTATTGTCGAAGATGAAGAGAAGGCCAGGAGCATCTAGAAACAAATTGCTCCCCTTGCAACTTCCAGAAGGCATGAAGCCCTGGGTACCCATTTGAGACTTCTGATGTGCAGAGACGGAAGATGAGACATCTGTGTGCTTTTGGAATGTGCGTGTGTGCTTGCAGCTTCCAGCAGTGCTGGGGGAGGCACTGCAGGTGGAGCAGCACTGAGCAAGTACATTTGTTTGTTTTGGAGAGATGGACAGTCCCTCAGAATATCCTTTCCCAGCACAGCCCTCAGGTCCCAGCAGTCACCCACACAGCCTTTGGCTTTCTCTGTTTATTGCAATGCCTTCAATCCCCAAGACCAGGTCAGGCAACCTTTAGGACTATATTTAGAATAATTGCTAATGCGTTATTGCCTTGTTAGGTGGCTCTCCCCACATTTTCATGTCTGGTTATTGGGCCACACCTAAAAGCGCTCAGGGTATCCTATAGGATGCTGAGAATCGAACCTGGGTTGGCCATGTGCAAAGCAAATACCCTCCCTCTCCACTTACTATTACTTCAGTCTGGACATTACCACCCTCAACTCTAGTGAGGTATGGGGTGGGGGACTGTGGCTCTGAAAAGCTCATTTTAGATGTCAATATTGAACTTCTTGTCTTTATCAAACTACACTGGTTTCCTCGAGGCAATGATTCCCTCAAGGCAATATGACTGGGAAATTTCAGACATAAGATCATGCTACTCAACTTCACTACCATGGGGCTTGGGGAACAGCCTCAATGGTTCTCACTCCCAAATCATGACCAGCAAAATAACATCTTAAAATACTCCTCCACGCCCACTGGGGAGGGGTTAAATAGAGAAGCAGGTATCAGTTGACCACAGACAGGCTTATCAAACCTGGGGTGTGGTGAGGAGACCACAGACAGGCTTATCAAACATGGGGTGTGGTGAGGAGAGGCAAAGCCTGAAACCAGAGAGGCTATGCTCACTAGGATGGGAGGGTGCTGAAGAACATTCTCTAGACATTCAAGTGCAAAGCAAATACCCTAACCACTGTGCAATCTCTTTGGCCCACAGGGATGGGGCTGTTAAAAAGCACAGCTTGGTTTGGAAAAAGCTGTTTACTGCCATCTAACACATAAAGCTCAGCATGCATCTGGGCACGAATGAGGAATGCTTAAGCTTCAAAATTGGTAGATAAACTTTATGTCTGGTAAGAACCTGGGTTGCTAATTTTACTGAAAAATAATCAATTGTTTTTTCGCGTGGCTGGTCCTGGTTTCATCCCTGGTACATTCAAGAGCTCCCAAGACCCACCCACCAGCAGTGACCTCTGAGCACAGACCCAGGACTAAGCCCTGACAGAGGTGATGCCCAGACCAAAAGAATATGAGCTATTACTTGGACCTGGATATTTGGAAACTACAAATAAATAAAGATGCTAGGATTCAAGCCACACTCCCATGACTTTAGAGAAGTTGGAAATGGAAGGTGTTCGTGGCCAGGTTTTCCTGTCTGCTTGGGAATCCTGAGACTCCAACCCTGCTCTCCCCACACTGGGCCAGCCCAGTTTGCTGTCAGCATTGGTTAGGCTGCAAGGAGCTGGACAGGGCTCCCGCTTAAGCTCTGTAGCCTTACTCGGCCCAGATGTCTTGGACCTTAGAACTTTTCTGTTGCCAAGAAACTATGTCTCCTGTGGCCAGCCCTTTGGGACATGCTGTCTCAGGATGAAGACGATGCAGCCTGTTCTCTTCAGGGAAGTGACAGCTTCCCCAAGGAGAGACATACATGCTGAGCACATGTGAGGCCCCGTGTTCCATCTCTGCCATTGAAACAAACCTCAGCCCTGTACAATCTGGAAGCCTCTAGAACATTATTGGGTGTGACCCTTCTAAAAAATAAACCTAACAGGAAGCATTAGGGGCATCTTGGAGTACATGATCTGCCTTTAAAGCCACTGACCAAAATGTCCAGGTCCTTGGATGCTCAACAGGAGACTCAGCTGGAAAATAGCAGCGGTGTGGGGGCCCCTTAGTCGATGTTTGGAAACACCCCTAGGCAGTGAGTGAGAGGACCCTCTTCCTTCTGGAGTAGGAAGAGAGCCAACCCCATGCTCTGTGGAACCCAGCCGGCTTTCTCTACTTTCCTTTTTTAATTTTTTAAAGTTTTTTAGCTTACATACCACAATGCTCAGGAATTACTGCTGGCCGTGCTTGGGGGACCCTGTGGGATGCCGGGGATTGAACCTGGGTAGGGCTGTGTGCAAAACTAACTCCCTCCCCGCTGTGCCATGGATAGGGACCGTCTGCTTACCTTTCACAAGCCTCGGCCCAGGCGAAGTCTCCCTTGATTTGGACGAGGCCAAATGACCCACCAGCGAGTACTGCTCCGGCCCCTTGTATACTTTCTCCAAGCCCCCCGGGCTCAGGTTGTCTTGCAGCGCCAGCAAGGAGCATTCCGAAAGCACAGGGGAGTTGTTGTCATAGGGGGAGAGGTCTCCACTGGAGGCCTTGGCGGAGTCGGTGGATGAATGCCTTCCTCCCACGGAAAAGGGAACTTCTGACGGCGCGTCCAGCGGCAGCATGTCAGGGCTTCTGGCACAAGGACACAACGAAAAGTATGTAAATACGCGCCCCCTACTGACCCAGATCAAGTGATGGGACTGTCACACAGATGACAGGAGGGGAACGAGAGTACAGACACAGGAGTTGCCACAAAAAATAAAACTTGGAAGCCTTCGAGGCCCCCACTGGGACAAGATGCAAACATTTCCACGGAATGGCCAGCAGAGGGCAGCAGAGCCCAACAGATGGAACCGGAAACGGCACGGGGCAGGGGGGTGAGGATGAAACGAGATGGATCCTCGTTGTTTTCCTATGCGCATCGCTGAAATGCCTGTTGCTTCCATCCCGGTTGTTTCCGTTTTAAAACTAAAGTCTGAGGCTCAATCTGATTAATTCACGAAATAACTCTCTTAGCCCTCGCTAGCCCGAAGGAAAGATGAGGCAGATCATTGCAACTTAACAGAAAGGTCATTTGGATTTGGTGGACCAGGTTGCTTCCCCGCCCAAACCCCGATTGTCCTTCCTGGGCTGCTGGCTCAGTTTCCAGCACCAAATGGTGACTGGCGCTAACCAGCACTAGAATTAGCCGGGCTTAAATTCCCCTCTAATGATTTCAGGAGGCACCAGTGCTTTAACAAAGCCACGGCACATTACTCCATGAGCATATCCATTCAAGTTTCATTGGTGCAAGAGTTGTCACACACAAAAAAAAGACAAAAAAAAAAAACAAAAAACAAAAAACAAAACCAAAAACAGGAAGAACAGAGAAGACGTGAAGGGGGCACAGGAAAATGGGAACGTCAGAAACACGAAGAGCCTTAGAAGTCTTACCTTGCAACATCTGTCATTTCTACCCTCCTCAAAAGTGGCCCTGACATCTTAAAGGGAAATGATCACAGAATGATTAGACGTTGGGAGCTGCCTCTGTTCCTTTCCTACCTGACAACTAACTACATTTCCTCACTCGGCTTTAACTTTCTTGTAAGCATTTACAGCTAATCCTTTGTGATCTCAAGAAATGAAACACAGGCCCCACAATTCACCCCTAAATAATAAATACATAGCTGGATGCATGCAAATGGAGGGAGAGTGTGTGGACAAAGATAGGCACCTTGCTGGGGTTTGAGGCCAGGAAAAAAAAAAAAGCTTAGAATCTCTGACAAATTTCTCCTGAAACAGCTAGATTAAGACATCTCTCTCTTCTCTCTCTCTCTCTCTCTCTTTCTCTCTCTCTCTCTCTTTCTCTCTCTCTCTCTCTCTCAGTGGGAGTCCATACGTGGCAATGCTTAGGGGTTACTCCTGATTCTGTAGTCAGGAACTACTTCTTCTGGCAATGCTTGGGGGACCAAACCATACGAAATGCTAGGGATCGAACCCAAGTCATCTGTATGCAAGGCAAGCGCTCTACATGCTATGCTATCACTCCATCCCTGAGAGGTTTTCTTACCCAAGTGGAATAAGTAAGTTCTTTGTCTGATGTTTAAAATAGATGATAAATAATCTTAGGTGGAAAGACCAGAAGAAAACTATGAGGATGAATTTCCAGAAACTATACCTTGAATGAATAAAGGAAAAAAAATGAAAGGCACTTACTACTCCTGGGAAATGGGGTTGGGGTTGTTAGTGGTGGATGCTTTTACCTTCATGTCTAATGAAAATGGGAGATGGATCCTGACTATGGGGGAAGAAATATGAAATAAAACAAATGGGTGGGCAGAGTTGGCTGGTGTCATGAGAAAACTTGACTATGAAAATGAGCAAAATGAAATGCTTAGAAGTGACTGCAATATAAAGAACTGAGCTTAGAATCAGGCCTCTAGTGCTGAGGCTGGCTAGCTGCCTTGTTACCAAACAAATTCCCATAGATTTCCAGGCTTAGCTGACATTTTGCCAGTCATTACCGAAGATGCCTTATTGTCTACAGCAAAAATCAGTCATGGAATTATAGCAATAATAGTG
The DNA here is from genome assembly GCA_004027635.1 of Crocidura indochinensis. Lineage (NCBI taxonomy): Eukaryota > Metazoa > Chordata > Mammalia > Eulipotyphla > Soricidae > Crocidura > Crocidura indochinensis. The sequence goes on along the minus strand of PVKC010011804.1, from coordinate 18,812 downwards.
CATGCAGCCTTTAGGCATGTTTTAAGGTGTGACGTTAAGTCATTAGCTAAAACTATCTATCAGAACATAAAAGCGTTGCCTCAACCCCTACCCCTCAAACTGGGAAGAAAGTTCTGGAAAGGTGGTATTTTAGCTCACGGAGACCCCAACGATTCTGTCTCTTATCTTGCTCAGCTTACAGAACCTATGGGAGAGACTACATTCAACAATATAGTTAAGTTGCAGATTCAGCCAAAGATGAGGCGATAGAGAGACTCCAGGGAAGAAATGTCTTGTGTCAATACTAACAGCATTTACAAGTTACTTGCTTTGACCTGACAGGATCATAAGTATCTCTCTCAACAGTGACTGCTAAAAACTTCTGGGGTGTCCCCACACTGGATTGTGTATTGACACTTGTGGAATGACTTTACGTGCTTCACACCCCAAATCTATTTTCTCTTAGCACCCTTACACAGCTTCCCTTTCCCCAGAGTCACAAATGACTTGGTATGGTATTTTCCTGCTTTATTTATCATTACACAAAATACTTCAATAAATGCCTATGAGACTAACATATGATGACTTCACACTCACATTTCATCATGGGGGTTATTGAAAGAAGCTTCATGAGAACATTTGCTTTCCATGAAGCCAAAGACCAAGAGAAAATTAAAGTTGACACCAAGCTATTTCCCCCTCTATTTCTTCATCTCTGCATGGTTCTGGTCAAATTGAAGAGAGGGAAAGGTCATTGATTGTCCCTTTCTTCTGTTCTATCATTTGATAGTATCCAATATTTTACAAATTCACAGTAAAAATGCCATCATGAATGAATTTGCTTTTTATTTTTGGGGGCCACACCAAGTGGTGCTCAGGGGCAAGTGCTTAGGGGGATTACTGCTGGCAGTAATCCAGAGGGACCAAATTAGGGCCAGCCACATGCAAGGCAAGCACCTCAAATCCTGTCTCTCAAATCTGTTTCTCCAGATGCTACTAATGACCCCACCTTAAAGAACTGCCTTTTCACATATGAACCCTCTGATGACTAAACAGGGCAAACTTTAATTCTCCCCCTCACACAGGAATTTTAGGAGCCTAAACTTGGGAATCTTTCCTTGCTTGGCCATTAAGTCAACTGGAAGCATAGGCTTTGCATAGATCTAAAAAACGAAACAAGTAACCACCAATCTCTTCTGCGTGGTGAGTCAACTGTGTCAAGAGAAATGGAAGTTAAGCTCTCATGGCTATCAAATAGCATTTATTTATAGCAATTATCCATGATGTGGTTTCTTTAGATGAGAATGTGCTTATGGTCTTCTGAAGTCTGAGTGATGGATGGATTGAGATGGGGAAATATCATGTATGGATGGGGTGCTAACTGACATGGGTCCACCCAGGAGACCTGAACACCCCAGAGTCATCCACAGCATGCAGGCCAGTCTTGGCTAACCAACTACGCATGAGATGGACATGGAGAGTGAATCACAAGCTCACCCTTGGCTGGCGTGTCCAGATCAGGGAGTTACCGCGCTGCAGGCCTGTGCTGCAGCCGGGGGAGGCACAGAACTTGTTCTGTGGATAAATGGAAAACTCTGGTTCAAGTACCAGATGTGCCCAGCTCAGCCTCTGCTGAGCTACTCCTCTGAGAAATGTTCTTGAAGATTTCGAACTGGGTTGCATCCTTGGTTTAGGGGTTCAACTAATAAATCCAAGGTGTTTAAAAATAGAAGCACAGAACCATCTTAGAAGCCATGAATTGCACTGGGACAAGCACCCTTGGATTTCAGGAGATTTTTCACATTCACCTAGCCTAGTCGCAAAAGCATCCCCACAAGGTCGCTGAGGGACGAAAGGTACCTCATGGCAAAGGGAAGCTGGCATGAATCCAAACTCGCCCACAAGACAGGAAATCAGTCCTTGGTACATGAGAGCTTGCTCAGAGCTTTGGGGGAATTTTTCTGCTTAGTTTTAACCCTGAGGTATGGTCCGAACATGTGGAGGCATTTGCAACAGGTGATGCAAAACCAGTGTTGACTTCATTTTGTTCATCGTGAGCCATACATAGGAAACATCTCCAGATTCACAGTAATCTCCAGATTACTCTGATAAAGGTGTAAAGATATTGGAAGAGCTGTTGTGATCTCTTGGCCCTGTCTCAAATCACATTTCCAGAGCACACATGGTCATTTTTTTCCTGGGAATTTCTCATTATAGAATACTCTAGTCTACCTATATAGCACTACTCATTTGGCTGAATGATATGTGTATATGCATGTTTTCATTTCTGAGTCACACCTAGTGGTACTCAGGGCTTATTGCTAGCTCTGTACTCAGAAATCACTCATGGCAAGGCTGAAAGGGGCATATGTGGTGCCAGATCAACACCAGGTTGATATGTGCAAGCAGCCTCCCATAGGGGTCTTATATCCCCATCCCTTATATGTGTTTTTAGTGCTTCATCATTTTCCATCTCCTAGATAAACTTAGGCCAGCAGCCCCCAACTGTCAATAGGACTTACAGCTAATACGTGAAAATGTATACTGTGAAAGTACAGTTTCTTGTCTCAACATTTCCTGAAAACATTTTGGATTCTGCAAGTTTCAGCAAAAGGAAAGTACAAACTAGATTCATTCTTCATGGGTCTATGGATAAAGACATTTTTAATGATAGTATTAGAAAGTTAAAATAATTGAACTGTGTGGTAAGCAATGTATTACTTTAATTGAAGCACTTCAATGACGATTTCCGGTTCAATGCTGTTCAATAATGCAAAGGGATATCTCACTCAGGAAAAATAATCAATTACCCTCCAACTTCAAAACTGTACTCCTTTGAGATAACAATGGATCTTCATTTATGGTTCTGATTGGCCAGTGACCAGCTTTGCTTTGTGTGTGCATGCGTGTAATACCGCACACATAGGTTAAATTTAGTACAGCTTTATAAAGGCCACTAAAAAAATTGCAGACAATAAAAATCAAAGAGATACTTAAGGGATAGTTTATACATATTGGCCTTCTTCCAATGCATTCTTCATTCAAACAAATGCAATTCCAATTTTTTTGTTGTTTTCTGTTTTTCCTTGTAGTGCTGAGGATTGAACACAGGGTCCCCTACATACAAGGCAGCTGCTTTCCTACTGCATCACGTTCCTATCTGAAGTGTGTTATATGGATCGGGTTTGGTATAAAGGAGACACTTTACTGAGAATTCCCTTGTTTTCTTGGGGAATGTATAAGGGTTATAAGACTAGGTGCCAATATCATCACTACACTTTTTCTCAACTCTTGACTTAAAAACAGCAAGAACTATTATTGAAATGAGTTAGTATGTTACATGAGCTTGCCTGAACCCTAAATGTATGGGACTTTTTTTACATGAATCACACTGAAGTCACAAAAAATACTAGGGCTTTGGGGCATCTCTGATAAAAAGAAAAACATTTGTCTTTATAATTATGGTAAGTAATATTTAAAATTTATTTATTTTTGTTTGGGGGCCACACCTGGCACTGGTCAGTGCTTACTCCTGACTCTTCACTCAGCACCACTTCTGGCAGTGATGGCGGCCATACAGGGTGCTAGTGACTGAATTCATTTTGGCCACATATAAAGCAATGAAGGGCCTTACCTGCTATCGTATCCCTCTAGCCCAAATAGTTATTTTCTCCCAGAATATATAGACAATGGAAACAATTTGAAAAGGTGAAAAACAGGCCTACTAGACCGTATATACTAACGTGCTATTGATCTTAAATGTTTTATCTATGCCAAGGGGAATTTTTAAGAACATTGGTTCCGTGCATACAAATCAAGTGTTCTATCTCTGAGTCACATACATAACCCTGTCCAGGTAATTGTATTAGTAATTTTGTTTTTTTTGGGGGGGGGGCATATCTAGCAGTGTTTATGGGTTACTCCTGGCTCTGTACTCAGGGGTCACTACTGCAAGGCTTGAGGGAACACAGGTATGCTCGGGATAGAACCTGAGTTGGCCACGTGCAAGGCAAACACCCTACTCATTGTGTTATCTCTACAGCCCCCTGTATTAGTATTTTTTATTTTATTTTATTCTTTTCTTTATCACTTTTGTACATACCAAGTGATGCTCAGGAATCACTTAATGTGATTCTCAGGGGAGTATACCTTCCTGGGGATAGCTCTATGTTTCTTGCATGCCAAGCATGCATTTTACCCACTCAGCTATCAATCTGGATCCATCGTGGATTATCTCAACACAAAACTATTTGGAATTTTCATTTGGCCCAGAGAAATCAGGAAACATAGCTATTCTCTTGGTTAGAATGGGGCTAAGCAAAGAAATCCACCTTCAAATCCACTTGCAATGAAGGCAGGGAGAGCATCCAACCATCATGGCTTAGTAAGGCACATTAGTTTCTTTGTAAATTTGTGATATTTATTCCCCATAGATATATGATTTTTTAAAACAGTACCTTCTAAAAGGACTGTAATTCTGTCATGCCTGTCACAAATGCCAGTGTTCCTTATGCCCCCTTCTCTTTGACTTCCCATCAAATCTCCTCCACCTCCCTACAGCCGCAAACCAACACAGGGATGATGTGTTTTCCATATCTCTGAAGCAAAGAGACTACAGTTCTAACGCATACACCAGACTAGCAGCTCACGAACTGGAAGAACATTATAAATCACTTCTAATCTCCTTTTGGCATTCCGCTTTGGTTGGAGCCAAAACAATATATGCAGGGAGAACAAAAAAAGAATGAATCCTCCTATTCTGTTGTTGCACAAAGAAGGGAAAAAAAACTCAAATCAAAATGAAACGTGAAATTCAGAAATATCACTAACTGAACCTTCAAAACAGAAATGAGAATTCATGTGCTCCTGTCCTGACTTTTAGGTTTCTTTGAAAAATTATTTTCCCCCTCCAACTATAATCTCTCCTGGTATCCACTTGGGCCCCAAGAACCAACAGCTATACTTTAGAGTATAAGTTGGTGGTCAAGGGCAGAAGCTTCGGGACCTCAAGCAAAACACGGGGGAGAAGGTGGCTGCTGCTCTTAAGAAGCTGATTCTAGAAGCATCTAGTGCTTCCCACGCTAATGCCTTCCTGTAAATCCTTTCTATCTTCCTCTTTCTGAACCCAACTCAACCTAGGAGCTAAGTGTTGACAATCGCAAGTCTTGCAAACCTGAATCTGTCTCTTCCCATGGCAGGGTGGTTTGCCCATGCCATTATTAGCTACAAATATGCTGCCAGTCCTTTCTAGAAGCTTCCTGCCCCAGTGAGCAGGCCCCAGGCCCCATCACGTCCTGAGCTCAGGGGCCCTACAGCCTTAGGTTCATGTGAAAAACTTGAAAAAACCCAGTGTCCAGACTGTGGCCAAGCACAAATGAGTGTTGACACACTGTGGATGCTGTCCCAGACTTTAACCAATAAATACCCTGGATGCCTTCCATTGGCCTGGCACAAATGATTGCCTTGAACAAATGATTGCCTTGCACTTTAGAACATGCCACCTTTTTTTCTAACCTTTGTGGACTTCCTTTCTTAAGGCTCTTGAAAGCCAGCACAGGTCTTGATATTTTCCTTTTTTCCCCTACTCAAGCTGTGGGTCAGGAAGCAGTAACATTTGCGTCACATTTGAGCAAGTTAGAAATGCATTACCCTCCAAACCTCAGGATTCAGGATTCAGAGAGGGGATTTAGCAAACTTGTTTGGTGGTCTGTGTGTACCAGCAAGCCAGAGAAGCACATGTTTAATGCACGAAGAGGTGAGAGCTTGACTGAAAAGCCTGCTTTGGGAGAAGATTCAATTTAATTTGATGCCTCAGATCAGGCATTTCTACCTTGAGCTACTTATTAACCTTTCTATGCTGCCCCTTGGCTAGGAGAAGCAAAAAACCAACATTCCCATCTCCTTCCCAAGGAAGTTTTCTCCAAGTGTTTCCTGTGGATAGCTCCCTTCCCTTCCCTTATAAGCCTGGCACTTGTTTGAGGACTTGCTCTAGACCCAGCTTGCCTAGACTCGAGAATTCAAATTCTCCCTGGGGCCAGGGAACAGAAAAAATAGGACTACTAAACAGGCACCATGAACTTATTAACACGCATGCTTCCTCCTTTTCCTAAGACTAGAGAAGAAAGGTCTATGCTGCAAACAGCTGACTTGAAAACCACTCCCCCAAATAATGTCTATCAAGCCTGTTTTAAAAGGATAATACTTTTATATTAATTTTAAAATGCCCTATAGCAGCTGAAATGCAGCCAGTCCAAAATCAGTGGTTTCAGGGGTGGGTTTTTTTCTGCTTCCCACAAAGTGCCAATAAAACCCTTGTGATTGTAGCTTAGCAGGGGACTTTGCCAATCAAAATGCCACTGCATCTTGCAAGGAGAGAGAAAATAAGTATTTAAAAATGTAAAATGCAAACGCATGAATCGACCAAAGTGCTTAATGCAACATATTCTATTTAACTTTTGCTTTCCTTTCAATTACATGGGAATTGACTGTGTTGAATCTGGCAGGGAAAGAAAATATTTTTGCCACCAAATCACTTAAGAGAAAAAGCTGAAGATCAAACAAAATCAACATTCTATTTAAAACCATCACAGTAGATGTAAGATCTACTGTGAAGACAAGGAACTGATTGATTGATTGATTGATTGATTGATTGATTAGTTTGGGGTGTACACCCAATTATTTTCAGCATGGACTTCTGGCTCTGTGCTTAGGGATCACTCCTGCAGGGCTGAGGGAATCATTAATTCTGACAATCAAACTCGGGTTGGCCATATGCAATGCAAGTGCTCTACCCACTGGAAAATCGTGGCAACATTGTATCTTGTTAGTTTAAATTAGAATTTAAACCTTTGCAATAGTGAGTAATCTAAAAACAAATCAGATGAGTGTCAGGCTATGGCACTTGAACTCACTAGTACTGTCTGAATATAATTTGAATATATTTGGATTCCTTCTTGGAAATGTGCTCGGGAGCTCAGGCTGCCATGCAGAATGTCAAACTGTGGCTTCTTGAATCAGATTTTGCCTTTGCATAGATAGAGGTTAAAACATGCAATTTGAAAGGATTAGTTAATCAGGACCCCTTCTTACTCTATAGGAAATGGAGCTGAATTTAGTTTTGTTCTGAACAAAATGACCATGCAGAGAAGTTGAGCTCAACATCAAGAACTACTTTTCACAAAATTTCTCTAAATAACACATAGTGTGAACCTATGATACTGTGTCAAATGAAAATAGGTCTATTCTATTTGAATGCCATATAAGGGAATAGTGGAACATGTATCCTTGGATCAAAGATCCTCCTAAATAAGTCTTGTCATAGACAATAAGGCTTGTTTCAACTTCAGAGACAATAAAACGTGGAAGAGAATGGAGCGAGGCAGGACAATTCCAGGAGAGTAAAGACACAATACAAACATTACTTTTACAAGAAGGTAATAAAAACTTCTTATTCTAATTTTAAGATTGAGTATCAGTGCAGACAAGCTTACTCCAGATTAAGGTTGTGGTATTATCCATTTAAATGTCTCAGAATCCCGATAAACTCTCCACTTCTGGGGCAGAGTTGAGATTACACAGACAGATCTAACAGATTCAAAATTTTAGTGCTCCTCCTTTTGGAGGCAAAAAGGTCAAAATTCATTGTATATTTGTCATTATGCACATGGTGATGTGAAGAACAGCAAGTATATCTAACAAATGTGTGCTAGGAATCAAGAGTAGAGGAGGCAAGAGGAAGCATGCCTCTTGTTTCAAACAGGCCCCTTCTTAGGCCTCTGCTTAGGCCTGTCTTGGGCTATTTGATGATGTGACACTCTTGCTGGTAAAGTGACACACACCACATGTCACTGTGTGCAAGGATGCAAATATGCAAGTCAGACTTTCCAGACACCTCCAGTAAATCCCCAATGTGCATCCTACTAATAATCACTTGACTTTGTGAATCACTCTCCCCACCATTAAATATATTCAAAACAATCTTGAGGGACTAGAGAAAGCAAAAACTTGAGACAGAAAATTCCTGTAAGCTAACAAATAGGTTGATCAGATGGGCATATTGTCTAGAAAGGTAGATTGATTAGGTTTTCCAGAAAGCTGCTCAAATTCTACTAAAAATCTCTATGAGTGAGACCTTTGTTCATGCTTTAGAATGGGAATCAGTGGCCTCTCAATGTGGCCTTCTAAGATGTGAACAGTGGAATACTCACGACAATTGGGAAGCCTTTCTGCGGAGTAAGTAGTCCACCACATCAGGATCGGTCTCCAACAGACTCATCAGCACATCGTTCTGGAGTTCTGGAGAAACCTGAAGAAATGTGGAGGTACGAATGAAACCATCACAGAAAATGACAAACTCTGGGTAATGGCAACTTTCCCAAAGCACCCAACATAGCCTTCAACCTAAGCAGTGATTTTTTTGGGTCAAACCAAACCTATACCAATCCATACAATCAGCTCAATTCTCAGAACAAACAGGATTAACAGCTAATCATAATCAGTTCTAAATGTCAACTGTCTGATGACAAGCAACACTGCCTCATAACTTGCTCAGAGCAGATCTTGTTATTTTTTGACTTTAGCAAAGTGAAATACCATGGGTAAGAAGAATGGTATCCATTTTTACTGTCCAAGTGGAGACAATTTCTAGAGTCTGTATTTATGATTTGGTTAGGACAACAGGCATAGATTAGGACTATGTTGGGCAATTCTTGAATGTTGGCTCAGTTAAGATAATAGACTTATCTGTTGAGAAATCAAAAACAGTCCATGAAAGATAGTAAAGGCTCAAAAATGCCAACTTCTACATTTTCACTATTACTATATCACTCAGGGGATGACTTTATTCCTTTAGTGCATCCTGGTCCATCAACAATTTGAAGTGTCTCACTTCATAACTACCAAACTGTTCATTAGAATTCTATAGACAAGCATTATGGATTTCTCTAAGTCCAATCCACAGTGAAAAATATCCTTGTGATGTGAAATCTCAGGGTAAGAGCTCTAATACAGCAGGAATGGTGCTTGCTTTGCACACAGTCAACCCAGTTGGTCCCAGTTGGCACCACAATTGATCCCATTAGCCTGCTCAGGAGTGACCCTTGAGCAAAGAACCAAGAGTTATCCCAGAGCACTACTGGGTGTGGCCCCAAAATTTGAAATTACTTGTGTGGAAATTCTCTGTGAGAAAAGATTGAGGTATTCTCTCTCTACTGTGCTGTGGATGCTGGAAGTTCAATCAAAGCAAACGCCAACTCTTGAGAAAGAAATACTTTTTCAGTCAGATCATCTCACATGTGGGCTTGGAGACAAGATTCTGAAAAACTATGGGGACAAATCTCCAGAGAGTAAGTGGTTAGCAGAAGAATTTTCCTCCTGCCTCTTGTAGAACTCAGTTTTTCTTGAATATTGAGAAGCTGGAGATAATTTTATTAATAAAAACATGGATGAGAAAGTAAGAAAATGCTTTCCTTCTCTCATAAATCTGTTCCTCCTACTTTACCCCCAACTCTTCATTAATGAGTTTGCCAAATGCTCATCCACAAACTCAAAGTCTGGGTTGCATTCAAAGCTTCTCTATGTCCTTTCCACTCTGTGTCCAGAGCCAGAGCCACTTGTTGCCTGTTACTTCTTTTCTCTCTCTTGCATTTCAACTGTAAAGATCCAAGTTTGAGCTTTCATTCTGCCTTTGTGGTGTTCATCTGTTGGCTTTTACCAGACTCCCATTCCTCTTCTTATAACAGTTATGAGAAAACCAACTGCTGCCTAATATTGAGTTCAAGGGTTAAGTTCGAAGCCAATGGGTTCGAAGCCAATGATCATCTCATTCCCAGTCTGTTGAAGCAATGGGCATGGGAGGCCATGGCAATGGCCATTAGAGGCAATCGCTAAGATTTCCTGAGACTTCTGAAAGGGAGGACACAGGACCTATAACCAGAAGAAGCCTGAGAATTTTGATGATAATTAAACAAACAGTACCCCCAAAAAAGATAAAGAAAAGAAGGGGTCTTATTTATGTCCTGGGAAAAATTGTATTTAAACCATATTTACTTTTGATTTGTTGACCAAGTGGGACCCCAAATTCTTTAAACTGTTTTGAGTTTTCTGCTGAAAAAAGACACATTTTTATTGTTTTGTTTTGGGGCTACCTGGCAGCACTCGGGGGTTACTCCTGGTTCTTCACTAAGAAATCACTCCTGGTAGACTCGGGGAAACATATGGTCTGCTGAGAAACAAATACGAGTTGCCTGTATGCTATTGATCTGTCCCAAGAGATCCATTCTTGGTAGCCCTTGCTATAATGACTTCTTAACTTATGTCCTATTCTTCAACATGGTCTTTAAATACCTCCTCTGCATAGCTGCATAGCTGTCAGAATATGCTGACCAAGACATATGCTTATTCAAAAATCATTCTGTTTTCATATTTTAAGCCTTGGTCTTGCTCACTCACCTCAATCTGTATTTTCTATGTGTTCCCCAGCAATGACCTTTATACACCCTCTACTTCTTTCAAGCTGGCCTTTCCCCTTCATTATTTTAATTCACTATATTAGCTAGTAAATGGCTACTGAATACTAAGGAGTAACTATAAACCAAATGAACAAGAATCCTCATCTTCTTAATTCCACCAATAAATATGGGGAGTCTCATATTAATAAAATAACCAGAAAAAATATAGCAGAGATCACATGAAGGAAAAGATCATAGAAAAGTGGTAGTGAATTCTGAGGTAGGGTGATCAGACCACAGAGAAACTGATAATGCTATAGATAACCAAAGTTAATTATCTCAAGGCAGGAAGGTGAACTTATGAGAAATATTTGGATCCTGGGTATAGCAAATACAGAAATGCAATTATTAATTAATTTTTGGAAGGATAGGAGTGCTATTAATTGGTGTTGAGAATCTTGGAAGGAGATTGGGGTCTAGATCAGTAGGAAGTCTTGATTTGATAGAATAAGAGATCCATCTAAAATGAAGATGAGGTCTAGTTAGCACTCTGAAATAAGGACCTGGAGTTCAAGGGGATAGATGGGCTGGGGATAGAAATCTTAGGAAAATATGGATGCTATTTTAAGTAATGCAATGGCTTGAGAATGAGAGTAGAAGGAGAAGGGTCAGGACTATTAGGTTAAGGCTGAAAGATTCTAGTCTTATGCTTTATTAAATGATTAAGCAAATGATCCATAGACCCGAGTTTGTTGAAAGGGGACACAGGAAAGTAATGATGACGCATGTGGTGTTTGAATTGTGTACATGGGGAATAATCATTAGCACAAATCACCAATTAAATGATTCATTCATTATTAAATCATTGATTTAATGATCAATTAAAGAAGTTCAATACATTGTAAATCAATAAAAAACTCAATCAGTAATTCGTAAATAAAAGAAACTTTCATCAACAAATTAGGTAAAGTATTTGTATTTTTATCCTAGTTCAATTTAAATTTTTCTTTGCTTAGATATGTAATTTTTTTTGCTCTAGGCACCAATCCATTCCCACTGAAGTATATAAACAACTGGAGTTCATGCCCTTTCGAGTGGGCTGAGCATGACAATAATGAAGCTTTTGAGAATATATGCTGTATTTAATGAAAAATTATTAACACGAATACATTATTTGAATGGCTTACAGGAAGTACCTTTATTATAAAAACAGATTTCCTTAAAAGTTTGTTAACTATTTTGCAATTCAGAATGTTTACGCATTCAACTGGACTTTATTCCCAACCAATTATAATGACTGACACTTCTTTTATGTAGCATACATAACTCTTGGTAACAAGTGTAAATAGAAAGGGTCAGTGCCATAAATCTATCTATAGTTTCTTTAAAAGATCCATGATACCATTTTGACTTGGAAAAAATATTTACAAATAAGTTAAAAAGATCCAGTTAAAGAATGTGAACCCATCTATCACAGGAAGGGCTGATAATATTTTTTTCTCTGAGGCATGTCAGATTGACTACAGCGTGCAAATCAAATTCATTTACTTATCTAATTATATCCTATGCTGCTACAAAATGACATAAATACTTTTAGAAATTCACATATAAAATAAGGTTTGATTGTTTTTGTTTTGTTTTGTTTTGTTTGGGGGCCACACCAAACTTCCTCCTGGCTCTATGTTCATGAACACTCCTGGATCATATGGAGTACTGGAGATTGGATCCAGATTGGCAATGTGCAGGGCAAGTTATTTACCCACTATATGTTTTGCCCCTATTTTTCAACTAAAGGAATGACTCACAAAATTGGAATCAGTGACAAAATGAGGGCAGAGAATTTGAGATGACGTCTAACTATGTTTGCTATTACAACACAGCACCCATCGCACCTTCCCCAATGATGCCTCCAATACGTGTTCATTTTGCACATTTCAATTCTTATTATTCAGTAATAAACTCAAAATGCAGGACAACTTCACCAAGATGAGCATTTATTTCCTATTATCTTAGAGAATTAATAGGGAGACAAAAGTTGACAAAAGTCAACCAGAAGTTTAGAGTAATAGAGAACTCCCTAGAGACAGATGTTTACATGCACGTTTCTTTTCAGGAATTAGGAAGCTGCTGAAAACTTTCTGATTAAGAATGGAGAGACCCTGAATCCCAGCCTGGGTCCTGCGGCTTGTCATTAACATGAACTGGGATGTATCAGTCATCTTCTTCGGGATTATATTCCTGCATCTGAAGTTTTAGGCAGTCCCACGTGCCTTTATGACAGTGTTAAGGGAATCAGAAAGGCAACAGATATGAAAATATTTAACTTACTATGAAGAGACTTGCAACAAAATATTTTTGTTAGAAACAGACAAATTACTAAGCTAAACATGCAAAAGAGAAGAGACAAAAGAAGATAATATGGAGCTGGAGATAGCACGCACTCTATATAAACACACACACATATATATTTTTTTCACAAGAAAGATCCTTTTTGACAACACAGTGGTAGGTTGGAGGTGGTAGGTTCATGTCCCCAAAGTAGCCATGATCTCTGCACAGCCAGAAGTAAAGTTTTGTATAAAAAACAGACAAGAAACAGAGATGAAGTGTAGACTAGTAGGTACTCAGACTAAACGATCAAATGGCCCAATGGGAAGGTCTCTTGGGAACACTTTAACTTATCTGCAAACCTAAATAAAATAAGTGTCAAGCTTTTGCATAGGGTAAAATGAGAACTATCCTAGTTTAAGACATTTGAAGCAAATTCCTGTCTAATATTGAACTTTGATGACCCATATTTGTTCTGAGTTCTATTTCCTACCTGACAACCATTAATCTCTACCCTCTTATCCTGCATGTCCCCAAAGAACCATCAGTCCCTTCTCTTTTATTTAACCTTTCTGGTGGACATCAAACTATGGGTTTGACCATTCCCTGGATCTCTACTCTCAAGCTATCAGTCCACCCAAAAAAAAAGTACAGGCTGTGAAGGCGAGTTTATTTTGCAGCTAGAGTAGGATCATATACTCCATAATTGGCCAAGGGGTCCCAAAAGAATCTTTTAAAGCTTCAGAAGCTTCTGAAAAAAAAAGGATTCCTCCATATTGAAAAGAGACATATCACTTAGTCATCTAGTGCAGTGATATCTGGAAGAGATGCTGCTTCACAAAATTCAGATGTGGCAACATCTGAATATCTGAATAGCTGAAGTATGCAATCATAGTGCAAAAGTGCACTTCTAAAATGAGGCCCCTCTATGCTGCTTCCTTTTTTTTATTTTTTGGTATTTGGGTCATACTCAGTAGTACTCAGAGGCCACTCATGGATCTGCTCAGAAATAGCTCCTGGCAGGCATGGGGGACCTTATGGGATGCTGAGAATCAAACCGGGGTCTGTCCTGGATTGGCTGCATGCAAGGCAAATGCCTACCGCTGTGTTATTACTCCAGCCCCTGCTGCTTCCTTTATAAAGTTTTTTTTATTAGTTTTGCATTTTGAGGATGTACCCCAAGGCCTTAGCTATACAATGCATGTACTCTACCATGGAGCCAGATCCCTGGCCCCTGCTAGGCTTGAAAACATATGCGTATTTGCTCCATTTGCAGTGGTAGATGAAACCATGAAACTTGCATTCCATGATGTCTTACCCATTTACTCTGAAACAGCTTCAATAACACAAGCTGGGGTGGTGTGTTGGACCTATTCAAGAATAGGTTCAGGAATTCTGTTAAAATGATAACAAATAACACCCCTAAAATAATAGCCCCAAGATTATTGCCTCTTGTGGTGAACACTTTATGGTGTTCTGTCTGAATACCTATTTCTACTACTACATACTATCCATGTTATGTTCTAGAAAAGTATTTTTTCTAGAGTTGGAAAATTCATTTCTGGAGTTGGGAAACAAATGTCCTGTCCCAACTGGGAATCGTTAGAATTTTTCTAACAACTTTTCAAACTATGTTCCCATCAATAAAAGACAGCTAAAAATGAAAAGTATGACTCAACAATCAAGCAAAGTTTTCCTTCTTTCTTTGAGATTTTGCAGATAGTAAACTGGAAACGAAGGAGCAAGATGAGGAAAAATACCCCCCCCCTTGGAAAACAATCAATTTTCTGTGCTTAAATGAAGAAGCAAAAGGCAGCCCAAAGGTTTCTTCACTTACAATTTATTGTTTTACAGCAAAATCTCTGTGAGCTGTAGTCAACTATTTAGTAACTTTAGATATTTTCTAAGGGGACCATTTATGGTGGTGTTTATCTGGAAACTCTACTCCTTAGATTTTCATGTATTCCTTCAAAGCATAATGCTATTTAAAAAATCATAAGAACTTTGGACTCTCCTTCTCCAGAAGAAAAATGTAAACACTGCACATATGAAGGAATAAAACTGTCACAATTAAAATCCACCCGATCAAATTAAAAATGAAACCTTGAATGATTGCCCTAGGTTATAACTGCTATGATGCCATTTATTGCATCAACTACCCAAAGAGAAAAATGGTCCAAGTATTCTCCATTTACAAAGTCACCAAAAGAGACCATTAAGGGCATCTCGAAGAGCAATTGGCAGGACCCGCCCTACTGTACTTGGTCCTACCATTACTGGGTGTTCCACACCACTTTGCTTGGGACCAAGAAGGATGCTTTGGCATATGAAATGCTAACACTCCTCGGCAAAAGTAAATAACGTTGGAAGTCATGATGACATTTTTTGAGTTAATAAACATGGTGCAAGAAATCACTTTGGCTGTTTATGACAGCAAAAAAGCTCAAACATGGGCATATCCAGCCTCAAAATCTTTTGTGTGGTTCTGCTGTGGTGGGTCGTTTCCCATTATGTAAGGGTGCATTTGGAAGGTCAGAATGCATTCAGTTCAACAAATGGTTTTTCAGTCTCTAATACATGTGAGGCAGAGTTCTTCTGGGGCATACAATAAGCAAATGCAGCTAAAAGCCCAGGGCTCAGGCATAGAGCTGTATGAGAGGCTGACTGAAGTCTGGACACTGCAGAAAAAGGAAAAGGTTCTGCTCTGTAGCAATAGGTCAAGGGACTCGGAAATAGCTGGACAGAAGAGACTCTGGTCCTGCCTAGCTTTGTGTTCCCACAGTGCTTGTGTTCAACTGTTGCTCATAAGGATACAGGACACAAACTCTGCAGGAAAACACATGGGTTCTAGCAACCATCTGCTGGCCTGAGCACCCCCCTCAAATGGGGTTTGTATCTAAGATGTTGCATTAAAGCACCTCATCTTTTATGATGGTATTCATCATTAAGTATATATATTGCATCAGTGGGGCACATGAATGAGGCTTAGGGTTCCTAAAATGGTACTGAAGTGATGAAAGCCAATGTTGAAAGGAAATGACTAGCCCAACCCTGGCTTATAAGTAGTGGTGATTTAATAGCCAGTGTTATATGAGCAAGAAAATGAACTTGCATATACATAATCTCAGTATATTTGGTAACGGTGATTTTGTTTTCTAATGATGGGAGTTGACGAACAAGAGGCTATCTGTGTGTGTATGTGTTCCTCACCTAGCGTTGCTCAAGGTTTGCTCGGGGTAATACGGATTAACACAGGTTTACAAAGGTTTTCACAGGCTCTGTGCTCAGGGATCACTTCTGGCAGGGCACTGGGGCTATATGTGGTGCCAGAGATCCGCCCTAGGTCATTACATGAAAAGCAAGCACTCTACTCACTGTTTTATTGTTCAGGACCCAGCCAAAGAGGTTTTAAGAAAGCGCAATTGGTTTCAGGAATGAAAACACAAAGCAAGGCTTGGCTTCTGTGCCTGGAATCCTCACCATGGCCTCTGACCCTTGCTCCCAGTCGTTCTCATTAGAAACTTTCCACATGTGCATGTGCTCCCCAGCTCAAGTGGACCAGTTAGTGGGGTGGGAATGTTCTGGTGTTCCCATATCTCAGCTGCACTGGGACTTTGCATTAGCCTGAATCGGTGGTGCCTTCCATCCTTTCCCTTGTCCAGGAGAGAAGCTGGAGAAGGAGTCATATACTAGCAGCCCTGCAACCCAGCTCATGGTTTACCTAACTTTGCTTAGGAGCTTTTATTCCTTTTTTTAATTGAAACCATTGTGATTTACAAAGTTCTTAATAGTTGGGTTCCAGACATAGCTTTTTTTTTCTTATTAGAAGCTTTATTATTTCTAATAACAACATTGATTTCCAACAACTTCCCAAACCTTTTACATGTTAGTGATTTCATTGATTCCCTCTGTTTATATATATAACTGTGGTTATTTCGAGAAAATGCATGGCTCTTCTAATGACATATGCATTTAAGTTCACATAGAGTATCATGTTTCTGGTTCCTGGATTTTCAATGATTATTGATACCAAAAATGGGCAAAAATGCATTTTTCCCCTTGTGATATACTGTTACAGGATTTAGTCGACAATTATTGAGCACTTACTTTCTACCATGTACTTTGGAGGTGCTGCAGGTATTGGAGAGAAGAATGAACAAAAATTCTGTCTGTCTTTGAAAAGTTTGCATGGCATGACTTTTTTTGTTTGTTTTGGGGTCACACACGCTGGCACTCAGGGGTTAGTTATGGCTCTGCACTCAGAAATCACTCCTGATATCTTCACTTCAGTTAACTCCTTGGTTCCTAGCTCTATTTGTTTTAAGATTTCAGGCAAAAATATCTGTTCTGCATTTTATGTTAAATTAAGATCAAGAGGGTCCCGGGAGATAGCATGGAGGTAAGGCGTTTGCCTTTCATGCAAAAAAGTCATCGGTTTGAATCCTGGTGCCCCATATAGTCCCCCGTGCCTGCCAGGAGCAATTTCTGAGCATGGAGCCAGGAGTAACCCCTGAACACTGCCGGGTGTGACCCAAAAACCAAAAAAATCTGTTTAAAAAAAAAGAAAAAAATTAAGATCAAGAAAACTGGCATTAAGTATAGAGTAAATAAAATATAGGCTAAGTACCTACAGCTGTGTCACTATATTTAAAATTAAGAAATATCAATTCCATATCAACTTGGTGTTCCAACCACAGCAGGAAAGTGGGTACATTAATTTAGGGCTTTACACGATTATTTATAGTATTATGGGAGCAATTATAAGGTTAACTGAGGATAAACTATTATTATATCTGTCAATATTTGTTAATTGCTGGATAATACATAAATTCCATCTCTTCCTCAGCCTATCTCTTTGAGATTGAACATTTATATATACACACAGTTTGGACAACAGTAATAATAGTTGGTTGTATATGCATTCATTATGAGCATTTATGAACTCAATTTTTATTCATGCTATTTTCCCTCAGGATTTTAATGTCAGGATGTCCAAAATTCTGTTAACATTTCTGTTCTATAGACCCTTTATCTATTTAAAGCACCTTAAATCTCTAAGATCAGAATTCAAAAGACCCATAAATAAGGTTGTCATATAAAAACAAAACAAGGGGCCCGGGAGATAGCATGGAGGTAAGGCGTTTGCCTTTCGTGCAAAAGGTCATCGGTTCGAATCCCGGTGCCCCATATGGTCCCCCGTGCCTGCCAGGAGCAATTTCTGAGCATGGAGCCAGGAGTAACCCCTGAGCACTGCTGGGTGTGACCCCCCCCCAAAAAATAAAAACAAAACAACTGTATGATTGATTTGTAAGGATAATATGTGAACCCCTTGATACAGAAGTTTTACCAGCTGTAAAATGAAACCTCTCCAATAAATGATCATGAATTTCTTAGTTCTTAAAAAAAAAGTCGGGGCCCGAGAGATAGCATGGAGGTAAGGCATTTGCCTTTCATGCAAAAGGTCATCGGTTCAAATCCCGGTGCCCCATATGGTCCCCCGTGCCTGCCAGGAGCAATTTCTGAGCATGGAGCCAGGAGTAACCCCTGAGCACTGCCGGGTGTGACCCAAAAACTACAAAAATAAATCACTCCTGGCAGGCATGGGAGACCATATGGGATGCCGGGATTCGAACCACCGTCTGTCCTGGATCAGCTGTGTTATCCCTTTGGCCCACAGCATGGCATGACATTTTAAGAAACATTACAGATAAACCCATATGTAGTGACAAAAAATTAGTTCTATGGGATAAATAGAAAAGATGTAGGGCTGGAGGGATACACAGTGAGTAGGGTATTTGCCTTGCACGTAGCCAACCTGGGTTCGATCCCCACATCCCAGATAGTCTTCTGAGCCTGACAGGAGTAATTTCCTAGCTTAAAACCAGGAATACCTCTGAGCATTGCTGGGGTGTGCCCCCCAAAAAGATGACAGTAGGGGAAGGGAATGAGAGCATGTATTTGTGAAAGTAAGTCACACTTGTACAGAGAGGCAGAGAGGGATTCGTTTCAAATGTGACTCTCAAATGTAATTCCCGCGGGGCATGCAGCTTAGTGATC
>PVKC010011803.1:0-24495 GCA_004027635.1 Crocidura indochinensis | reverse complement strand
TTTTTTTTTTTTTGGTTTTGGGCCACACCCAGGACATTGAGAAGTTACTCCTGGCTATGCGCTCAGAAATTGCTCCTAGCTTAGGGGACCAAATGTGATGCCGAGGATTGAACCAAGGTCAGTCCTGGGTCAGTTTCATGCAAAGCAAAGGCCCTAATGCTATATTATTGCTCCTGCCCTCCAATTTATGTCTTGCTTTGAAAATAAACTTAATTTAATGAAGTTACTGTAAGACTGGATCAAATATCTACACATTCATCTCCCTATTTTATATATTTCCTTTTAATTTTCTATTTCTTTATATGGTTTATAAAATATATTTAGTATTTTTAATTAGGGTGGAATAATGGAACTTTATTCAGTTTAGTTTAAGGTCTCATTTTATTTAAATATTTAGCCATGTCCATCAGGTTATTGTTTGTCACAATTCAGTTAAAATCTCCATTTTCACAAATTTGTATTGAGAGCACAGCATTAAAATACAGGCAGCATATTCCTGATTAAGTTTAATTCTATTCATGGTACCACATAGTCCCCTAAGCATCACTTGGGATAGTCCTAAACACCCTTCAATATTTATGACAAGTGTGTTCTTGGAAAGCCCTAAAACAACCCAAGTGTTCCTGCATAGTCCCTGACATGGAAGGGCCTAAACAGCAATGAATTTCCAGGCCTTGCTTTGAACTACTGAACAGATTGACTTTTTATTGGTAGTGGGGAGCCCAAGATTCCAGGGCTTCACTTTAGAGACCCTATCACACACATAAAACTTAGACTGAGAAGTTACAGAGACTGCAAAATGAAGAAAGTAATAATTCATCTGACTCCCATCTCTTGATTTATCAAAATTTCCTCACTGAAGAAGTTAAGTGAATTGATATCTGTTTCTGTCTATATAGAATTAGCCATTATACAGATTGACTTTTAAAGTGATAATGAACTAAACAAGTTTCAACTTATTTTCTTGTCTTTTAATACCAAGCAGTTTTATATAATTATAATATGTGAAGCTCACGGAGTATTTAACTTAGATTCTTCATCCTATGCCTTTTTGTTTATGTTTTAGACAAAAATAATTAGTTGTCTTGAATATTATGAAAAGTCAACTAGAAATTGCAGTTTCTTTTCAAACCTGACCTAATGCATAAGCAAGCCTACCAATTTCCTGATGACTATGGTGATAATCTTTAGAAATCAGTATTGGAAATCCTTGAATATACAGTATCAGCCCTCTCTTTCTAGAAAGACAAAGCTATGTATTTTGTAGTGTGGTGGATCTGAACAGAAAAGCACATCCTAAAGATCAGTGAGCAGTTGTAGATAGAAAACGGTGGCCATTATTATAGGTAAAATTGTATCTTTCAAGAAGTCACAGTGGATCTTTAAATAACATGCAATTCAGAGGGAAAGAAATAAACAGCATCTTGCTCAACAAATAATTCTGTGGCAAAAAATAATTCTTTTTTATTTTAACCTAATTTAAAACATTACTGGAAGAAGACAATAACAAGTCCTTGAAAAAAGATGCTATATATCATATATGTAAATATCTTACATGGCTATCTATTTCTCTGTCTATGACTATCTAGCAACATGCATTGAATCCTTTTAAACCTGGAGAGTATAAATTCACCTTCATAGGGCAAAAGAGATAGTACAGTATGTAAGGGCTTTCCTTGTATGCAGCCAATTAAAATTTGAACCCTAACATTCCATATAGTAATTACCCTGATCACCACCAGATGTAATTCCTGAGTGCAGAGCCTGAGAATTGCCAGGTGTGGCCTCAAAACAAAACAAAACAAAATCCCCAAATAAAATATATGACTTTCTTGTTCCAAAGCTTAGGTAATTTTTGCAGTAATTTCTGGAGTCATTTAAAAATAGAAGATTATAAAAGAGCATCAGGTGAGGTTCAAATCATAGGATAATATGATAAAAAATGATAATACTATTAGTCAGAACACCTTGAATTCTTATAGAACTTCATGTATATTAGCTTACACAAGATATACACAAAATGAGGGAAGAAGAAAGCCTGTCTCAAGTACAGGCAGGGGTGGGATGGGGAGGAGGGAGATTTGGGACATTGGTGATAGGAATGTTGCACTGGTGAAGGGGGGTGTTCTTTATATGACTGAAACCCAACTACAATCATATTTGTAATCACGGTGTTTAAATAAAGATATTTATAAAAAGATGATATACCCCAAAGAAAGAGGTTCTACTAGTTGACTCAGGTTACTGTAAAAACAGAAACAAACAAAAAATAATATATACACAAATCTTTAGTACTAGTTGCTGTAACTGTAAAACCCAATTAAATTGGCTTTAATAATAACATTATAGTCCTTGGGTATTTTCCTTTCTGTTTTATTTTATATTATCCCCCTATTCACTTTATCCTTAGATATGCATTTACATTTTACAAACTTATCTATTCCTTTAAAAACTGAAATCCAACTAAAATGGGTTTGTAACTATGGTGCTTTATTAATAGAAAATAAAATAAAATTGCTATATTATTAGAAAATTTGTTGGGAGGAGTGGCAATAATCTTTCTTTGGCCATAGATCATCTCACAAAATTTTAGAATGAGCTTTGGTTCTCTTAATAATTAGATCTGGATCTTTGTTCACTCTTAGAGCAAAAATGTAAAATGAATTTAATTAAAGTGACCAAACTGAGAAATAGAGTAATTATCTCATACAAAGTTGGGATACATCTACTAGGATCTGAAGAAGTACAGTGGGTAGGGAGCTTGTCTTGCATGCAACCTGGGTTTGAACCTCCACATCTCATAGAGTCACCCAGCCACCTCCAGAAGTGAACATTGAGGAAACAGCTAGGCACCCTACCCCACATCCCCTATCCCACAGCATTGAAGTACAGTTAAGGTAATTTGTACCTTGTACCTAGGGTTCAAGGTATTTTAAGCAGGTAAATCATAATATATTAATAAATGTCTATCATTAAAGTGTCTACAGACCTCACTTCATCTTCAATATAAACTAAAAACAAAAATATCCTGGGCTAAAGATATAGTGTGACTTACGGCACTTGCCGCAAACATGGCCAAGCACAAATTTATCCCTGGCACTATATATAGTACTCAAAATCCTGCTAAAAGCTATCCTTAAATATTTCTATGAAAGGTCCATAAATATAAAATAAAATAATAAAATAAAGCTTATATACCCCCCAAAAAGAAAAGGATACAAATCTAGAGATTTCTATTCTCAGCAACTGTAACTTAGCCAATAAATAGTATTAGAAGCACAATAAGATCAAATTTAGGTTTTACACTATAACTTTACTGACTTTCAATTTCTCCTTTTTTCTTTCTTTGCAGGGGGATGGAAAGATACTTAGTAGTGTTCAGAGCATACTCCTGACTCATGCAGGTCAAGTGTACAATAGGACAATTACCTGTTGTACTAATGCTCTGATCCCACAATTTCATTCCATTGCTCCTTTAATTAAAGTGAACTTTAGCAGCCATTCCTAGAAACCTGCTTCCCTTTTGTAACTAATTAGACTAACCTCTGCTGAACTCCCAGATATGATAGTGCAAAGAATTTCTGAAGAATAATCATTTAACCTGTACTCATGATAAGGTATCCATGGAAACTTGAAATTCTAATGACTGGTGGTTGGCAGGCTTAAACCCCCAAGGGGGAAACTTATTGCTATGATACCTAAAGGCTGCACTCTGGCCTGCCACCCTAATTTAGGAGATGTTGTTACTAGTTACTTTCATCAAAGTCTTTGTTGTACTGATACCAATTTTGCTCTCATAAATTCATGCAGAAAGGAAAATTTACAAGAAATTCAACTTTTTTAGTAAAAGAGATTCATAAACCTCAGGTAAGCATTAGTCAGATATGGAGACCAGAGAAATAAGAGGTGTAGTGCCTTCAGTGCTGTTAACCCCTGCACTCAAGTTGAATGCTATCAGCACCTCAGAATTTCCCCAGAGCTATATCCCTGAGCACTACTTGGTATGACCCCAGACAAAAAATAAACGTAAGATAAAAATAAATATATGTACAACTTAGTGCAATAATTAAGTAAAATCTCATGTAGAGGTTCTAAATATTACTACTATATGTATGTGTGGCAATGTACATACTAATTTAGTACACACTAATATATAATATGTATTATATAATACAATATAATTAATATATAAATAATAATTAATATATAGATAATATACATATTTGTAGACAATGTAAATATGCATATTTTGCTTTTTTTATGAATAATAGCACTTTAATGTATATATAGACACATTCATAAAATAACTATCTTTCCCATTAGGCCAAAGCTGCTGATCACTGATGTGAACACATTGTTCCCTCTGCCTTCTGCTTGCCCTAGACCTTGTGTTTTGCTTTTGTCCTCTCAGTATGTGAGGGCTGACCTTAGCAGAGAGCCAGCTGTCTTAAATATGGCAGGTCATCTATCACGTCCTCCCCAGGCTGTCGAGTTCCTTTTAATCTCACTTGTAATTTTCAAAGGGAGGTTTACAAAAGCCACAACAGAATTTTAATGTTGTACAAAACCTATGGAGACATAAACATTTCCTCTTTCAGGAGGACAGTCTGTATGCTAACTGGTTTCAGGAAAGATAAAGACATTTTCTAAGGTATGGTTTCTCGTGTTTAAATTGCCCATGAATAGAGTCATTTGCATTGCTTTTTCTAAGTGATTCTTTTTATGAATAGTTATAACTTAGGCACAAGTACACATCTCTGCTTTTGAAAACCTATTTCTTAAAAGACTTTTTATCTTCTGAAATAAACAAAATATTAATTGCTTTCATAATTGCAAAAACACTCACCTCACTAATTTTCAAATGCATTACTTATGCATCCAAGAATCAGATCCAGAAACTAATGGCAAAATTAATGGATAGATCAAGCCCCCATTTAGAAGAAAATAAAGTCTCTGGGAAATAAAATGATGAAGGATAGATTGAGGGGCCCCAAATATTAAAACAATAATTGACTTTACAAGATAACTAGATTAAGAGAAATTTAAACTTATTGAACCTACTACCAAGTAAACATTATAAACTAAAGGACGCATTGCATTTAGTTTGGAAAGTAGACTTTCATTTTAATTATTTGTGTTAATATTCAGCATTCTCTAAGGTGGAAACTTATAAATGAAATAAGGTTAGTAAAAAATCTTACTAGTTTATACAGACCATCAGATGAGAAGATAACAGTGGTGGTGCTTTGAAGATGTTACATTATATATTTATATATATATATATATATATACAATTCATTCAACAATTATGTGTCAATTTTCTGTTATAGTTAAATTCGGAGAACAAAAATAAACATGTTCATTTGAGTTTTTAAATTGTTTTATAAGAAGTGAAATATAATTGGGCATATCTTATATACATAAAATATACATAATTTAAAAGAGCAGCATCCCATAGCACAGGGGCCTCTGATATTCCTGGAGTCCTATCTGTCATTATGCATGACCATAGTAGCAGGTTCAATCCTAACTTAGGTTGGGTTTGTTTAAAAGAACTCATAACTTTGTCATGGAAAAATTGCCTTTTTACTTTAGGATCATTCTGGTTTGTCTTCTCACTAGATTCTATCACCTGTGTTTATTATAGTGACATTTTCTAATCTATATCACAAGGGTTCCTTGTCTGCCAGCAGCATTTCCTTGAAAAATATAAACTTAGATCATCTCCTTTAATAGGGAATTAATGTGCAAACATCCCTCTGGTTTTCCTTTCCCTAGATCAATATTTATTTTATCTACATTACCTTACTCTTTCCTTGTCAATATAGGACTACTCACCTCAGAAATTGAGAAGCAGATCTATCAGAAAAGCCCATTTTCACCTACAATTTCATCATAATAAAGTTTAGTACAAAAAGTATGTTGTTTAATTTGAAATGAATTGTTAAGATATTGCAAAGAAGCTAAATTAAAAAATTGCATTTGAGTTTATATAGAAACTTTAATTTCTCCTAAGATGTGTATAGTACTAATAAGGATGTTTGCTAATTATTTTTCCATGTCCTAATTATTTCTGGTTTATTTAACAAAACATAGTACCTTTATTATAAAAATACAAACAAGAAGTAGAGCAAAAACCTTTACTGTTTGGTATGGCTATACAGTTTTGTGGTTAAAAAAAGGTCAAGATCTGGGGCTGGCGAGGTGGCACTAGAGGTAAGGTGTCTGCATTGCAAGCGCTAGTCAAGGAAGGACCTCGGTTCAATCCCCTGGTGTCCCATATGGTCCGCCCAAGCCAGAGGGAATTTCTGAGCACTTAGCGAGGAGTAACCTCTGAGCATCAAACCGGTGTGGGCCGAAAAAAACAAAACAAAACAAAACAAACAAACAAAAAAAAGTCAAGATCATACAGCAGAACTTTTATTTTTGCTTTTTTTCTTTTGGAGGGGGGTACACATGCAGCTGTGCTCAGTTGCTGACTCCAGCTATGCACTCAGGAATTATTCCTAGCAGTACTCAAGGGACCATATGATATGCAGGAGATTGAACTCAGGTCAACCAAATGCAAGACAGTCACCATACCTGCTGTCCAAATGCTCCTGTGGCTGCCTTTCACAGGTAGCTTTGATTCTGATCTTATATTGCTCTCTCAGAACAAAGGAAAGTGGAGCTCAGAGTCATTTTATTTTCTCAATTTAGATGTTAGGATGAAGACTCTCCTAAAGAGTAACACCTTTGGAGAATAATTGGTGGTAAAGATGCAATTGTAGATATCAACTATGTTTTCTAGTATTAGAAGAGTTGCCAGGAGTCAGGAAAGGGATAGGGAGACAGAATTCTCTGGAATGTTTAGTAAATTCAGAATAAGTATACATTGTAGAAAATAAGGGTGATTTTTAATATTTTTAATTTCATTGATTTTTATTTAGTGACATGACCTAAATCTTCTTATGTGAATTATCAGTGGATGTGTTAATCAAAGTGTCTGTTTACTCTGCTTAAGAAGAATGTTTTAAAGGACTATTGTCTATTATGTTTTAAAACACATGCCTATAATTTTATGGTTTTGATCTCATGGTTTGTTTCTACAGAGCACTGTTTTCACTTAGATTAGAACAAAGCTATGTCAAATCATAAGCACTGTAAAACACCAAGATCAAATGTCTAGTAAGTACTAGTGTATTGATTGTACTATTATAAGAGGGGCATAAACTAACTAAAATTGGGTCTCTAAAGCAAAAGTCACATTTCTTTGGGAGAAAATGAGGACTACACAACAGTCACTGTTGGAAATAATAAGAGTCAGCTTTAAATTCTATTTGATGAGATTATTTGAGAAGTAAGATACATGAAGGTGAAGAAATCTGGTGTATCCATAAAATATGTAGAAAAATAAAATTTGGAAAAATAATACAAATATATGCTGCTTACAGAACTGACAAAGGGTAGATCTCTGTTAGCCCATGCTCTAAAGCATAACCAGGGTAGATTGCTCAGAGAATCTCTTACATGACAGGGCCCACGCATCAGTGCATCATCGGTATTTCACATTAGATCACTTACTCTGTTGACCAAAAATCTCTGTGGTTTCCCTGAGAACCCCCTGGGAGATATATATCCTTTTTATTTAAGTATTCATTTTAATTAAAACCAGAATGAGGGACCAGGGAGAAAGGTTAGTGCATGCATTGAATGTGCAAGAACCCAAGTGTTGCCTCTTGTATTACATAGCCCCTAAGTACCTCTTGGGTTACCCTAATCACCCATTGGGTTTCTGGACCTGGGAAACACTAAACCACCAATCTGAGGATTGAGCCATTTGACCAGTTTGACCTTGAGGATGGCTTTGGTTTTCAGAGCATTGTTTGGAATCCTTACATCACATAATAAAGTCAACTAATTGACAAAAAACTAGGTATTTGAAAAAGAAGATGGAAGTCACGCCCATTCTTGGGGTTCAACAATTATTTAATGAGACAGTCTGGGAATTATTTAAAGGAAGCTTAGGGATTTGGACAAAGCTAATTTATAAAATTAAAGATAAGAGTGGTGAGAAAAAGTAAAGAAATAAAGAATCTAATGGAGAAAATAAAAAATGTTTTCAGAATTTAAAGGGAAAATAAATAAAAATAAATATAGGAAGCGAAAACAGTAGCCAGAGCTTTCAACAAACTAAATTAAAAAATTGTGAATCCATCTTTCTTTAACCAAAGAAAGATGCTTTAATCAAAGCAAATTGTGGTTGCTTTGGGGGATATGAGAGAAAAATGACTTACATTAGTAGCAAAATATTTTAATGACACATTCAATAAAATATACCCTGAAGATGATACAACCATTTGGAGGACAGGCAGAAATATAGCAATAGAATTAACTCTAATAATCACTAACACTGAAAAGTCAAAAATTATTCTCAGAGGTTATCACTAAGACTGAAGTTTCTGACTTCATTAGTACAACATGAGTTTTGAGTACAAAGTAATCAAGAATCTATCTTAAATAAAAAAAAAATACCTCCAGAGTGGGGGGGGGCAAGGAAATAAAAGAAAAAAACAAATACAAATTATAGTGTATTCATAATATACTAGTCAGCATTAAATATTTATTTTCAGTCTATTTATATCTTATTAATTCCACTGTAAAGTATGAGTATTAAAATTACTTCATCTGCTGTCCTTCAACTGCTAAATGGCAGAGAAAGGATAGAACACATCCTCAAAATTTATCTTCTTAAACAGGATTCTCTTCTCTCACATATTTTTGTGATATCTGTTGTTCTGACTTGATTTGGACTGTTCCCAGCTGCTTTTCAAATGATAGAGCACAGATCATGTCAGTAAGCTGACAAGTCACCGCAATGATAGTGGTGTGGGCCAGGTGCTCTGACATGACCAGAATCAAGAAGAATAAAACAGGGGTGACTGACTGAAGATGTCGTCTCAGACTGATGCTTCTTAACAGACTTGTCAAAGATAACCTCCCTATACTTAATCCTCAGTGCCCAGTCACAGAGACAAGTCCACCAGGTGGGGAGTAATGAAGCAACTGGGCTTTGGAAAGAAATACTGGAAGGAGTCTCTTGGGCCATAGTGGGGTTTCCTGTAAATCAAAAATTGTCATCTGTGCAGCCATTTTAATCTACATATACCATCTTCAAAATACAAAAAACATACAATGTATTATAAAATTTTTTTATTTGTGGTTTTTAAATTGGCGTTTAGATTATTAACTTACTTAAGTTTTATTAAGTTAAAGATCCATAATCAAATGTTTTAAGTCCTTAGTTGCTTTCTGACTGCCAAAGGAAAAGAGCAATAACTACTTAATAGCCTCTAATTCCCTCTTTTTTACTTTAATTCTACTTTTCTTCTTGGCATCTCTTCTCTAAATTTTGTTCTAGTGTGCTTGTACCAAAAATAATTACCGTTGCATTGTATTATATGACCTAAGTTTATAGTACTCTACATTTTTTTAAACAATTCAGAGCCATATGATCTCTTATGGTTCTCAGAAAATCCCAAGTGTAACATGAAATAAAATAAAGTAAATGGGCTTGGAGAGATAGCTCAGTGATGTTTGCCTTGCAAGCAGTCGATCCAGGACCCAAGGTGGTTGGTTCTAATCCCAGTGTCCCATATGGTCCCTGTGCCTGCCAGAAGCTATTTCTGAGCAGATAGCCTGAGTAACCCCTGAGCACAGCCAGGTGTGGTCCAAAAACAAACAAAAAATAAATAAAGTAAATGGCTATAGAAACAGGGGCATGGAAAAGAAACAAACTCAGAAGAAGGTTAAGGTCATGAAAAGGTTGAGAAATAATACACTGATGATCAGACACATATTATGTAATAAATAGCATTATTTTATAAAATCCAGGTCTAACATCGAAAAACTATAGTATTTTAAATATTTAAGAGTTTCACAAAGTACTTCTTTCATTTATATAAGAACTAACTTGGAATATAGGATAATAACTAAAACAACTCACCTTCTCTCTAAATTTAGAAACATTTGAAAAGGTGTTATTTTATAGTAGAATGTAAATCAATGTAATTTAGTAATTCATAGATTAGTAATAAATCTAGGTAGATAGGTTAAGAAATAAAACAGGAATACGGTAAGGAGGTGGTCCAGAGTCTTATACCAGATCAATGTATCAACTCAAATTCTGCTGGGAATAGGTCTGGTGGTGTCCAAAATTAATTGTATATTTAGGGTGAGAAAAGACTAACTGTAGCAGAGAAAATGTGAATATATAGAACCAAGTGAAATAGCTAATGATATGAAATTAAAATTAATTAAAAATTCCAGCCAGGAAAAGTTTTTAGACTTGAATAAATAAATAACTCCTTTGTCTGAGACTCATAAAATATGTATTGAGTGTTACAATGAGCTTGCAGATCTTAAAGACATTCTTTTTTGAAAGTCTTTATTTTCTCACTGATAGGAAGTAGCAGGGTAAGATAATATTCTAAGAATTGTATAAAATAGAGAGTCCTCAGACAGAAGAAATAGTCTGAATAATGAAATAATGAATGACCAGTAAGTAATATAATTTACGTCTTATGACAAGCCTTCGATAAGGCTTAATACTAGTAATGCCCATCACAAAGGTGTTCACATTGTCAGTAATGTTCACTACCTGTGAGAAAGGCAAGAAAAGAAGCAACATTGGTTGATTTTTGTCTTCTGTAGAATTCATATTTAGAACTTAAATTATAAGTGTTCAGGGAAAAATTCCCCTTCCTTCATATATTTATGAAGCTGGTCCAGGAAGAAAAACTAGGAGAAAATGAAAAAGTTAAATACAGATGGGCAATTCATATAGCTGTAAATTCTAGACCCAATAACACAAATTGAGGTAGTTTTTACTTTTTTATTTTGGTCTCCCTTTTCTGATTTGAGTAATGGTATAGAAATTTTTGGTGTCAAAAAAAAAAAAAGCAAGTAATGCAATTAACAAGGTGAGGGTAACTTTTTTTTTTTGTTTTTTGGGCCACACCCGGTGACGCTCAGGGGTCACTCCTGGCTATGCGCTCAGAAGTTGCTCCTGGCTTGGGGGACCATATGGGAACCCAGGGATCAAACCGCGGTCTGTCTTAAGCTAGTGCAGATAAGGCAGGCACCTTACCTCCAGCGCCACCGCCAGACCCCAGTGAGGGTAACTTTTGAAAAATAAATAGTGACAGCTCTTCTAATAAAAAAATTTTATTATTATTATAACCCTAAATCCAGAGATTATTTTAGTGAAAAAAAGTAATAGGCCACAGTGACTCATTTGTACTTTGATCCACAGCCAGGGCATGTGTTGCAAAAAACATCAACATATATAACTTCAGAGTAAAGTAAAAATATATTCAATATAAAATACCTAAAAATTTTCAAATATCTAATTTAATATATAATTTCCTAAACATCTAAAATATAGTTATTATAAATATCTAAATATGCCATCACTATAAAGTATTCAGGATTTCAGGTTATCCTTTTCAAGCCATGCTTTTTCCAAACATAATTCTAAAAGACAGGTAGATGTGGAGCTTAGAGGGACTCAAATACATTTACTTCCTTGTAGAACTCAACAGAATTATCTGTAACTGTGATTATTAGTTCCAGTCAGGGGAGTTCCATACTCTGCCTGTCCTCTCTTTCTCTCCCAAGAGAATCAATAGTACACCTGTTATATGTGGAGTATACAGGAGAGGGTATTTGTGACATCAAGATGAATTACTTGGACATTTTAATTAAAAGACTTAAAACCTTTTGATCTCCTAGTGAGATTCTAGCTTTGGAGTACTCTAGTTACTTCATGGAGAGCTTTGCTGTGGTAATTGCTTTGTTCCTCATCAGTAACCTTTCTATCAATTTATTCACCCATCCACTGAAGAAATAGGAAGGTGCTAACTGCATGGCTCTTGTGCAAAGCACTGAGAAGTTATTGGAAATGCAAAGTTACTTGACCTCGTGATCGTATATTCTTCAGGGTACCATCATACAATGTTTCAATTTATTACTTAATTATAATAGCTATAAGTTTTCCAAGTATGCTACGTAAGTTATTTCAATTTTTGCCTAATATAAATTCATTAATGTAATAAATTGAGCATTAAAATATTTGAAAAATTGACCACCAAAATCCTAAGCAATCTATAATAACTAATTCCCTTAAGGTTTAAGATAATCTTTCACTCAATATAAATGAAATACACACATTTATTTATTAATCTATATGTATGAAGTTTCCCTTAGGCATGCACATATACAAGCATAGTTAGAAATGCATAGTCCATATATATTTTATGCACTGCCTAAGTTTATTGATTTATAATTTTAACAAGATTCTTTAAAACGAATGTCCTTAAGAAAATTTTTTTTCAAAAAAGCAGCAATATATTGCTCTTAGCAAAATAACCTTTTCTTCTCCTGATAGTAACTACTGGCTGCCATGGCAACATTTCCCTCAAGCATAGCAGAGGTTCTTGAATGAAAAGCACAATGCCTTAGAGACTTCAAAAGTCTCTTGTACAAAGGAATATAAACCCTAGAGTTATTGCCATTCTATGTCACATAAGGACTGGAGATTCCATTTAATTTATCATGTCCTCCATTTTCATCTATCCTAGATATATATATATTTACATACATATATATCTAGGATAGACAAATTTATATCTATATAGATATAGGTATATATATCTATATAGATATATATAAAAGACATGTAGATGTGGAGCTTATACATCACTCCATTATATATATATATACATATATATCACTCAAGAATATCAAGGTAGGGCCGGGCGGTGGCGCTGGAGGTAAGGTGCCTGCCTTAGGATGGACCAGACCACGGTTCGATCCCCCGGTTCCCATATGGTCCCCCGTGCCTGCCAGGAGCAACTTCTGAGCGCATAGCCAGGAGTAACCCCTGAGCGTCACTGGGTGTGGCCCAAAAATAAAAAAAAAGAATATCAAGGTAGAAAAACCTTTCATATATTTCTTTTCATAGAATAGGCACCCATAGTAGTCTTTTTAAAATACTTTCTTAGTTTTTAGATTGCAAAAAAAAATTACATGCATATAAATAAATTAGGTATTTCAATTAGTAATATTTTTTACTTTAACTCTTCTCAAATTTCTCCTTTTGTGCTATGGTTTAAAAAAAATAGCTACTTATGATCCAATCAATATGCCATTATCACAATTACCATAGACTTATGTTAGTATTTCTAAGACTTCTCTCTGCTTGCTCTTCTTTTATTCCTATCAAATCAGGTAATTATTTACTTGGTAAAATTTTGACCTCACAGTAAGGGATCCCTGTGCTCAGTAATTCACAGAAAACTAATGAGCTGGACAGTACTCAGAATTGTGCAAATGTTACCTCTTATTCTTTTGATGGCCTAGCAACTAGATATTTTATTTATTTTAAATCCTTTTATAAACCCATAGCCAGGTTTCCAGTAGTATAATATGACTTATAGTAAGTGCTAACCACTATTGTGTGGCCAGGTACAAGGGTCTGAAGAAAGCAACAGTATCTTTGCAATAGTAGTAGAGAAATATGGAAAATAATTGCTTGAAAAAATTGGTAAGTTTTTTTATGAGTAACTTCAGAGAGTAATAAAGTACATCATAAGAAATAAGGTAAAATAATGGAGGAACCACAGTGACAATATGCAGAATATTTTCTAGAGACTAATTAGTGACAAAGTTTTGGTGGAGATGACATTTGAGCTGATATTTGAATGACTATAAGAACACAGCAATATAGGATCAGGATAGCATCAAATTTCAAGCAGAGGCAAAATATGGACAAATACTTGAAGGAAAGTAGATTGCACTTATGTGTATTAAATGGCAGAATGATCTGGACAATGCGAGTGGTGCTAATTATGCATGATGAAGGAGAAAAGGGTCACAATACCTAAAGAATTTAAAGATAATAAAGAGAAAAATAAAATAAAAATGTACAAAGTTAAACCATAAACTAAAGAAAAATGGATATTTCTTCTGACATTTTCAGGCAATTTGATAAATTATTTACACAAAAGCCCCCCAAAATGTGAGTGTATCTAATAGAAAAGCTATAATATCACATTAGCAAATTTCTAAGGTCAAATTTCCAGGTGAAGAAATTCAAGCCCAAAATGGTAAGTAATTTCTCAAGAGCAAGAAAGCAGTTTAGCTAGAATCTGAATTTAAATAATCTAATTCCAATTTCCAGGTGTTTATTCAGTGTGGCAATATTTTTAAAATGTGTTGCTAAAGGCATGAGAAAAATTGACATTCTATCATCCTGGCCTCTAAATCTAGTTAGATAAAACCATGAATATGGTTTTACGGTCAATATTAAGAAAATCATGATCATCCTCAAGATGGATATTTTATGAATTTCTTCCATCTTCAAAGTTTGTGTCCAAGCATTATAAGAATTAGAGGGGCCCGGGAGATAGCACGGAGGTAAGACATTTGCCTTTCATGCAAAAGGTCATCGGTTCGAATCCCGGCGCCCCATATGGTCCCCCGTGCATGTCAGGAGCAATTTCTGAGCATGGAGCCAGGAGTAGCCCCTGAGCACTGCCGGGTGTGACCCAAAAACCAAAAAAAAAAAAAAAAAAAAAAGAATTAGAATGGACATGTGTGAGTCTACTCATCTACTGTGAATCTTTGTGGGAAGACAATTCAATTGAAAGGAACATAAACTACACATGCATAAGTTACAGCAAACATGAACCATTAATATAGTTAATGAGATGGTTTAGGAAGACTTCATATGTGTTGATGATGGTTGATATGAAAAGGGGAATAGAAATGAATAACTCAAAATGGGAAAAATTGTGTAGATTACTTACATATTTATAGTATTAAAAGAACCGAAGTTCTAAGAAAACTTTTATCTAATGGGTAACCAAACTGATATGGTTCACCCCTATACTCTCTCCCTGACTCTTCTCTACTTCCCAATATATAAAGACTATTGTGAGGACAGTTTAGAATGATGTCAGTTCCATACTTTTTCCTACTATATAGAAATATGGAGGAAACAAATCTTTGTCAAGTTTAGGAAAGGAAGAACCAGTATGTATGCATGTATATATATATATATATATATACATATATATATATACATATAGATAGATAGATATATTCTAAATGTTAGAGGATACTGTCAAAAAGAGACTATATTTCTCCTTGTACACTACTGTTTAGATGATAAACTTTGTATTAAACAACCTAGAAAAGAAAAATAGAGAAAGTTAGTAGGACAGAACTGACAGAAAACCCTACATTTTATTAGAGAATATTTAGTTTGTCATGTACTGAGGCTGGTATTATTATCAGTGCTTAGATTGTTTTAGTTATTTCTTTAAGGAGACTGAGATGCAGTCTATACATTTATCTCTAAATGAAAGATAATTTTGAAAATAATAATTACTTAAAATTTAAGTGTCAGGTTAAATTAAACAAACACATTTTTTTGATATAGTCAAAGTGACTAGCAAGGTTCTCATATTGTTAAATAGGATAACATTAATTAATGATAAAAAAACAACAACAAATTGTGAACAAAATAAACGGGTAACTTTTCCTTTAAATTACCAAGTGAGATATTTGGTCCTACATTTTCCAGGAAACTTATTCTTGAATGTTATAGGCTTTATAATGAAAATTAATGGCTCTGTGTAAAATAAAGAATTGAGATGAGAAAATATTAAATATGTTTTCCAAGATAGCAGAAAGTTTGTTCTAAGCGTTAAATGTTTAACAGTGCCCAGTAGGCTAAACTACATAATTTGCTTGCATAGCTTCTCCTGCAAGAGTCAGAGTCATTTTTCTGCCAACCTCTCCTCACTCAAGGTTAGCAATTACAACAGTGCAGGATCAGTCTCCTTTTGTGCTATTAAAAATTATATAGGTTACTAGAAACACCCTGAATACCTTCACAATGACTTGATTTTTTTAATTCAGATAAAAAGATAAATGATACCAAGAGAGATGAAACTACTGGAGTCAGCAGATTGGTGGGACTGGGTCTCTAATTGGCTGGCATGCTTGCCACTTACTCTGGCAGCTGATTCTGGACAAGAAAGGGCTGTTGTTGTTGGATCCCAGCAGTCCCATAACCCCCACATAGTGATGGCAAAGTTGTAATGTCCCCTCTGGCATTTGGGAAATAGCATTTCAGGAAGTATCTGGCATATTATGTGGAGTTCTTCCTTGGTTGAGAAACGGTCGCCTATACAAAGAAAGTGGCTTCTTTTCAAATTTAATGCTGAACTTAATTAAAACATTGGACTGACTCTTAAGTGAAACTTGATGTTGTATATGATTTATTTGTTATGCTTATCACTTTATAATTAGCAAGCATTTCAAAATTTAGATAAGAATTCTCAAATGTGTCTTTATAAGTTGATTTAGTTAAGTTTAATTCTTTTCCCTTTATATGTTCTCCAAAGAAAAATTACCTTCTGTGCTGGTAAAAATAATCTCCATATATCAGAAATAATCTAATATGACAACCCAATGTTAGCATACAATTGGATGCATCTTAATTTTCCAGCTGATTGGCTGGTTTACCAACAATATAATAAATATGTACAGATGTTGAATTCCTGTTTTTTCCACACTTCCTCTATTGTATTCCTCCATCCACCTTAACTCCTATCCCCTAGATTGCTACTTTACAGGATGACTTACTCAGTTTCCTCCAATAGTATAACTATTTATCCTGCTTCCTTTTGTGCTAAAATTTAAATAATTATTATTTTATCTCCTAATCTAAATATTTTAGTATTTAGTATTTTATAGAACATTTCATTAGTCATAATATTTAAGAATCTGAATGATTTTTTGGGAGGTGGGGGTAACACTCAGGGACACTCACAGGTTGCTCCTGACTCTGCGCTCAGAAATTGCTCCTGTCAGGTTCAGGACACCAGATAAGATGCCAGAATCAAGGTATGCAAGGCAGATGCCCTACCCACTGTACTATTATTCTGGCCCCTTGAATGCATTTTTAATTGCAACTATGCTTTAACAGCAGAGAATTTAAAATCTTTATAATATTTAACTTTTCAACTGACAATTCAGATTCAATATATATTAGTAGGTTTCAAAATTCAAAATTATATGAAAGTAAATATTTTAATTGAATCATAATTTATGTCCAGGATCTTTTAGATTTTAAAATATAAAATAACATAAAATATGAAATAACTATACTTTATATAAAATATTTAAAAGTTAAGCTTTTTCTTATATTAGTTCACAAAAGTTGGCACATATAGATAAATTTGTAAAAATATCGGATTTTAGCTGATCTTTTAATTCTTTATATATCCTATCTATACAGCCTATTTACTATGGATATATGACTACACTATAGCATAAGGTGATGCTACATAATTTAACAGCATACATCCCATCTTATAGTTCATTTGTATAAATGAGACACCTATTATTTTAATCAGCATGTCAGTAAGTATACAAGCTGTACGTGTAAAATGTTTAACTTATCACAAAGTAAAGTTATAAACCACCACATAACTCAGAAAGTCAATTAAAAACACCCAGAATACTCTATGATCACCTTTATAATTACATATATTGACTACTAAGACTAATCAATCATTTCTCACATTTAAACTTTCTAAAAACAAAATTATGTAATACTTATTAATAGAAGAGGAAAAGCTAGATACAAAATATATGGAGACTAGTTATAGTATTTATGCTGTACTTCATAAGCCTAAAACTAGAGCATCATAAGAATTGTTTCTCTTATTTATTTCACTAAAACTATTATGCTTTAGGACTTGTCATTTTTAGTAATTACTTTATTTAAGCCTATGTTCTAATTTGAAACAGCATGCATCATATTTATGTATAACAAACTATATAGAATTAAAAAACTATACAGAATCAGTGTGGCTTTGGTTTTCCTGTTATGACTATAGGTAAAGCTGGCACAAACATGTTGGTATATCATATTTGGTATATATGTCCTTACATTGAAAAGATGTTCATACTATACACCAGAATTTATACTATTTATTACTTAACTAATAACAAATTTAAAGAACATGAGGATATTTCTAAGGGTGGAAATTTCTTATACCAGGCCACATTTAAGTGTGAGTTCCCCGGTCATTAAAAAACATCAAAAAAGAATGAAAGAAAACTAAGAATGTATTGAGATGTCAACTCTTGCAAAAGAAAGGTAAAGCAGATGTGTCTAAAATGATTCTAATGTTCCTGTAATAATCACTGACTTTTTTCTGTACTCATGATGCTGTTAATCTATTATTCATTGAAAAATTGTCTTTAGAATCAGACTGACCTATTTTCACATCTTAGGTCAATCATTTCTCACCTAGGTGACAGGTCTATTGGTTAGGGAAAGATATTTATGCTTCTGCTATTAAAAATCTTAGTTATGTTACATATTTAAAGTTGAAAAATTTGATTAATCATAATTTACTGAGTAAAAACAGACTTATTCTTTCTTTCAGAGAACCAATAAGAATAAGTGGGTTTTTTTCAGTACTACTAGATTATTCTTATCAGATTTTTTATATATGAGTGCTAAATTTTGAGCAGGGTTATTAATATCCATATGTTTATTTACTATTTAAATATTTGTGTATTATACCATTTCACCTACTAAAAACCAGGTATTATACTAATCCTCTAAACTTCTTTAGTATATTTATAGTGTTGGGCATCAAATTCTATTGTAGATACTAAAGGGATGGTGAATGATACCTAGTATCATACAGTGATTTTTAATGTCCTAAGGGATCATTAAAATAACAAGAGGCATGTCATAGTTACTGTCACAAAGGAGTCAGGAAGCTCTAAGTGTTCTTCTAGAATAGGCTTTTTATAAAATATTCTAACAAATCTCCCTTTTCCCTTTTGTTTTCTTTAATTAGGTTTTTGAAAGTTTTATTATATTTTCTTTGATGTTTTTAACAGACATCTTCAGATTTTACCTAATAATAATGTATAGTTTTATATATATGTGTAATCAATTAAATGCACCTTTTAATAGATATTACTTAGGCTTAATAGACTTTGAAGAAGATGTTAGTATCCTATGTGACATATGAGCAAAATGAGACTGAGCAGTGGTATTGATATACAGGGAATAGAGAGATATTACAGTTGATAAGTATTCAAAGTGGCTGATCCAGATTTAAATCATGACATTCCTAATTCCCCCTGAGCACTTTTGGGTGTAGCTCCTAAAACTAAATAAAAAATGTCACCAAAGTATAAATTACAAAGTTAGTGGAGCTGAAAATTGAAAGCAAGTTTTTTTTTTTCATTGAAAGTCATGCTGTTTCTTTGAAACTGTTTAATTTCTGTTCTATTTTTAATCAGTTTTAATCAGTTGCCCTTTCTTAAATTGCATTTTCTCTTTTATCCTTCTAGTAGGAAATCCTAAGATACTTTTCTTAAAATTATTACTCACGCTTTACATTATGTTCATGTAGCTGAAGTCCACTTGAATCTAAACACCTATCTCCCTCTTCTCCCTTTTTAATATTCTTTATTTTCTCCCATAGGTATCTACAGAAGAAGGCTTGAGTCTGGCCCGAGAATATAACTGTGCTTTTTTTGAGACCTCTGCAGCCCTTCGCTTCTGCATCGATGATGCTTTTCATGGGTTAGTGAGGGAAATCCGCAAAAAAGAGTCCTTGCTATCATCAGTGGAAAAGAAATTGAAGAGGAAAGATAGTCTTTGGAAGAAGTTAAAAGGCTCATTGAAGAAGAAGAGAGAAAGCATGATCTGATTTGCTTGTTTCTATCTCCTTTACTCCCTCTCTCCTCTCTCTATCTGAATTTTCTCAGTTGGACAATCCAGATGTCACATTCTGTTTCAAATTCCTTCACTCTCTATAAATATTTGCCTATAGGTGATAGTGTGTGGATAGCTGTACTTCTTGAAATGGTTTTGTTTTGCCCTTAACAGTTGGATGGTTTTTGTCAATCAGCCGGATATGCTGTTTAGTTTTTACAATATATTACTAAATAAAATTGACATTCCAATTGCCTCATTTCCCTTTAAAGAGTCTAGCCTCATTTGGTATGCTGTCTGGTTATAAAGGAAATATTCAAAACTGCACAGAAAAATGAAAAAAATCTCCAGGGCTCTGCCTTTGCCTGATAAGCTCTAGTTCTTTGCACTTCAAGAATCTCAGTAAATAATGAAGAAGTCAATTGAAGAAGTAAAAAAATTGAAGAATTCATGATGCTCTTCTTAAATTCTCTAAAGAAAAATTTTAGAGGAGTAATTAATAATAGAAATTGGTTGTTAGTTACTGAAGTGTTGAAATACAATATTTTCCATAGTCCAGAGGCAAAATGGTCACAGTTAGTTTAGGTTACATTGGTATAATGTATGGGAAAATAGCAATTCCTAGGAAAATAATAGTTGAATACTCATGAAATAGTCTAGTATTCATTTTCAATAAATTCTTGGGACTGCTTCCTGCATCAGGACCATCTACGGTAAAGAATCCAAACACTCTATTATAGAACACAGCGTATTCTCCCTCAACTGTCACAAATTGCTATTTCCTTTTATATAAGCCATGAAAAATCTTCACATAGAGGCCTGGAATTCTTCTTGTTTGTTTTACAATGGATCATCCTGGAAAAGCAAACTGTTCATTCATTCATTTGCCCCATTGTGTGAGCTGCTAAATACAAATTCAAGCTTAGAAAGCACACAACCAAGAAGAACATTTTGAATACTTTATAGACAAGTGTTTAGAGGGGGGAAAAACAAAATTCATCTTTATGGTTTGAGGCCACTATTCATCATAAAGAAAAGAAAGGATGGAGGGCATAGTTGTCATTCACCATGCAATCCGATCATTTTATTCACAATGCTCCTGGCACTTGCTTATCTTTTGCCATGCAGGAATGAATCAAGGTAGTTTAGCATCTAGCTAAGCTATACACTTTGCTGGAAAACAGGATGATGATAAGCTCCTACATGAGGAGAAATTTCACGCAGTAATATGTATATTTATATAAATCATATATACTTTATATATGTAAATGGAGGGTCTGCAATTTTTAAACTATTAAACCACAGTCTTAACCTTTCAGAACACTGCACTTGTATTATTTTATTTTTAGAGGCTAGGGACTGTTTAAAACCCACACAGATGTTGCTATTCTCTGTGATAAGGGCAATTCAGTGTGCTTTCACAGATTGTTAGCCACTCTGTCCCTTTGGATTTCTTTCAACCTTCATCTATAGAGTAGAACAGAATAATCAGTTTCTTTATCTAATGCTGCTAAAATAACATTTATTGCATATATGCTGTTTTAACTTTTGGCCTATACTTACTGTACTCAAGGCTTATCCCTGGCTCTATATTCAGGGATTACATCTGGAAGGACGCTGGTGACCATACAGGGTACTGAATATTTAACCTAGGTCATCGTTGTTCAAGGGAAGAGACCTACCTGCTGCTCACTTTCTCTATTGTTCTCCTCAAAGACAGGACTATATTAAATATTCCATAAAACAAAAGAGACATTTAGCTCTCTCCCTCCAAGTACAGGATCAATGTTCCAGGATCTTATTTTAACCAAACAGAATATGTAAATATCTCTAAAAAAAACTTAAAGAATAGAACTGCAAAGTACAGTCTTTTCTTTTCAAATGGAATATCAAGGAGTAATAGAAAAAATAGGATTTCAATGTCATTAAAAATAAACATTTAGTAACTCAATACAATTCAAAGCTAACTCAAAAGATAGATGCATTAGTACTTTCTTATACTAAATATATATGAAATTTTGTGCACGAATGTTATGTTTATGTATTAGTGAAGCACCATAAAATTGATATAATTTCTTCTTTTATAAATGTATCAAATATCTAATTTAGGTGTCCATTTTAGCTTGTGGATAAAATAATTTATCAAATAATAATGTATCAAAGTTTAAATACAATACTTTTTTATGAGATTCTAGTTGATCCTGGATACTTCAATTGAAAATATCAGTGCCTGAAAAACAGGTATTTAAATTAAAAATTTTTTCATAACATACTCATATATGCAAGGAAGAAATTTGCTTCGTTTCTTGATAACCCACTATTTCTATTTCATAAACACCTAGCTAATGAACAGCTGGAGTCAGGGGACATAAATTTCAGTCTCATTCAGTAATCTGATGCTATTCTAAGGTCAATGATATAAAAAACATCTTCAAATAACCCAACATATTATTTGAACACATAGGTCAATAGTTGGTCATTCAGAGTTTTACCTCATATACTCTCCAAAACAGCATGTGGATATGGCATATAAGTATAGTCTGTATGATCTAATGGAGGCTGATTTTCAAACTCATCTTCCAAACTCAACATTATCATCTTACATCCCCTTTGATCTTTTAAACTAGAGATCCTACCTGATACTTTCTTATTATTTACTTGTCATAGAAAGCTTAATATAAGTTCTATCATTTTACAGAACTTTAAGTGTAAATTATTGTTTTTATAATAGGATTATTAATATCAGATCTCTTGAGCTTATTCATCTTTACTTAAAACATAATTTGATTAATAACTCCTAATGTCCCTTTCCTTTTCCTCTGGTAATTATTTGATTCTGTTTCTTGGACTAATTGGCTTTGACGTGTAGACAGTGTAGCAGGATAAAAAGAGAGTTTCTATTACAGCTTCTATGACACTTTCATCTTAACCTTTAGATTCCACGTAAAAGTTAGTTTCTTTATTCAGACCTTATGTCTCTTCCAATCTACTTCTATGAGTTTCATTGTATCCCTTTGGGGTTTCACATTATGGGAATTCCTGAGCACTCTCTCAGTGTAAGAATTCATAGTCTGTCCCCAACTCTTTCTAGCATCTTACTTCTAGAACTATATAGAAGCAGTAATTTACTTGGCAACAATGAAATTCAATTTATAAATATAAACTAATGAGAACAGAAATTGATGACAAAAGTAAGTTTTCTATTTCTATGAGAAACTTGGTACTTTAGTGATTTTAAAGTTTGTCATTGTTGTTTGTAAGTAACTACTTATCACTCTTCAGTTGCAAGGATCTGAAGGTGGGGGAACGAGGCAAATAATCTTGCTGCCTGACTTCTTCACCTTTTTAGTGTCACAATCTTCCTTCTAAACTTTTATTTTAGTGACTAAACATTGAAATTTTACAATACTGTCAATGGTAGATTCTATGCATACAAAATTTCATTACCTTACACCCTCTCTAGTGTTTATTTCCCTGTGCATTACTCCTAGGTATCACCCCAACACCCCTCTCCCAGGCAATCCTCTACTCCCCCAACTCTCTCTAGTCTGGTGAGTCCTGTTCCATAGACCAATTCTTAGATGAAATACTTCTGTAATCTTAAGTTAATTTAAGATTAATTACTTAAGAGGAGTAGACCATAATTCTGTTCTTTTATCCAATGCTTCAACAACTTGCTGACATTTCTTATATGAAAAAGAATCTAACAGTCAAAGTTTTACTACCTTATTTTAGGGCATTTCAGTTCTAATCAACCATTAAACCCCACTTATTCAAAAGACAGAATCTCTATGTTAATAAATATGTTGAATGAATATTCTTAAAGAGTCATAATTAAGAGATACTGAGATAAGACAGGTATTTTAGCACCTCCCTTGCATGTGGTAAACTCAGAGTCCATCACTGGCTCAGCATCAGCGTATGGTCCCTGAGAATCTCCAGGAGTAATCCCTGAGGACTGTTGTGTGTGGCCTCTCCCAAAAAGTCATTTGGCAAGGAACATTTTAAGATGATATATCTAAAATATTTTAAAACATATCATCACTATTATGCAAACAGCATCAAGACTATCTTTAAATATTGACATTTATAGAAATTAAAATAGAGACAGAGCAGTAGTACAGCAGGTAGGGCACTGAGCAGCCAACCAGAATTTGAACCCTAACATCCCAAATGGTCCCCGAACATGGCCAGAAGTGATTTATGAGCACAAAACTAGAAGTAACCCCTGAATTTTGTCAGATATGTGCCAAAACAAAACAAAAGAAGAATTAAGGTGGTCATTGTGGATGGAAGTGAACATATTGCCAGTTGAATAACGAAGTTCTTTCCTTGCCATTATTCCTTATCTTGCAGCTGAATAATAGTTTATACTTGAACCACTGATCTTGGCCTGAGAAATAGTAACACTCCCATTAGTTTCCAGTTGAAATGACAGGGCAAAGGTACAGCTACTATTTCAGGTTATAACCTTCTATTAAATGTAAGTACAATGAGGTAGAGATTT
Source organism: Crocidura indochinensis (assembly GCA_004027635.1). Taxonomy (NCBI): domain Eukaryota; kingdom Metazoa; phylum Chordata; class Mammalia; order Eulipotyphla; family Soricidae; genus Crocidura; species Crocidura indochinensis. The sequence goes on along the minus strand of PVKC010011803.1, from coordinate 187 downwards.
GTTTAATTAAAATATCAATGCTATGACAACTGTTATATAATCTAGATCATACTTTTATTTTTATTTTTTGCCACAACAGCATGGTCATTGCTTAGATCTGAATGTTCTTAGTGATCACTCTTGGCAGGACTCAGCATTACTTACCTAGTGCTAGAGAATGAACCTAGGTCAGCTGCATGCCTTATCC